>JASDQU011401749.1:0-25778 GCA_032191745.1 Picea mariana
TATATATATATATATATATATATATTAGGGGGGAATTTAGAGGGAAAATATCTTTATGCATGTTATAATAATCTCACAGGGAGGGTGAACATTTCTATCATTCTATGTTCTCAGAGAGAAGGGATGGCTTCATCAGATAAATAAGATTTTATTTCTGAGACATCAACAAATTGTTTGCATGCCTCTTCTATTGGGACTAGGAAATGCCATAGGAATGTTTGTAATGAAAATGAGGCATTGCATTTTTCATCTAGTCATAATTTTGATCATGGTGCAAGCAATTTTATTCAACATGTTCCTCATGAAAGTCCTAAATTTGAGGACTTTGAAGGCACCGATGATGAAGAGAAGGAATATGATGGTGATAAATCTAGTCAGCAATTTAATAGTAATGAAAAAAAATCAAAATGTAGGTCAAAGTGAAAACTATGATCAACGTTTAAATGATTGGGATGAAAATTTTCCTCCAAGTGAGGAGTTTCAAGGTACCGATGAAGATTTCCAAGGCACCAATGAAAACGATGGAGAAATTCCCTCAAGTAGAAATTTTAAAAGCAGTGAAGATGATTATGACAATGGTGGACACTTTTTCCCGAGTGGGGAATTTAAAGACAACAATGTTGGTGATTATGAATTTCCTCCTAGTGAATATTTTGAAGGTACTGATGAAGAGTTTCCTCCAAGTGAGGATTTCCAAGTCACAAATGAGGATGAAAAATAATTTCCCCCAAGTGAGGATTTCCAAGTCACAAATGAGGATGAAAAATAATTTCCCCCAAGTGGGGATTTTAAAAGTAATGATGACGATTATGGAAATGTTGGACAATCTTTCTCGAATGAGGAATTTAAAAGAAGCAATGTTGGTGCTGATGATTTCCCTCCAAGTGAGGATTTTCAAGGTACCGATGACGATAATGAAGATTTTCCTCCAAGTGAGGATTTTGAAGCCAATAATGAGAATGATGAAGAATATCTCTCAAGTGGTGATTTTCAAAGTAGAAAAGATGATTACGCCATTGGTGGTCACTCTTTCCCGAGCGATAAATTAAAAAACAACAATGTTGATGTTGACTTTCCTTCAAGTGACGATTTTCAAGATACTAATGAAGGTTTTCAAGGCACTAAGCAAGATGGTGAAACTTTTTACTCAAGTGGGGATTTTGAAAGAAATGAAGATGATTATGTCAATAGTGGACACAATGTTGATGATGATTTTCCTCCAAATAATTATGTTGATAATATTGTTCTCAAACATTCAGCTGCAACAAATCAAGGCAATAAGCATTCTCTAGTTTAGTCTCTTGATAATGTTTTGTTTGATACTCCTTGTGGTGATAAGGAAAATACTTCTAGTGAGAATGATGAAATAGTGAAGAAATTGAAAAGAAACATTGTGTCTAGGACCATGATTAGACCTTTTTATATCAATCCAAATCATTCTAGTTATACGAGGTCTAGGAAATAATTTCTCACTAAATAAATTTCCATAAGTGGATTGATTTCAAGTGAATGTTGTCAAAATAATTGTTTGAAAAGCATGGACTACATGTATGCCTTGAACAAAAGGAAGACATATTTGTTAATGAATAAGAGCATGCAAAATTCAGATTTGATGGGGTGCATGATATCTACCAATACAGAATATGATTATCGCATTGGGAATATTTTACTTTGCAGAAAGGATTTCAAAAAAATTTACTCAATTGGTAATATTCGTCTATCAAGAATCCAGACGAGGTTGGAAAAATATCCTTCATTTTATTCAAAGGTACATCATGGACAAGAGAGTGGGCCATTCACAAATAGTACATTGTCATGGATGCATGATTTATTTTCCAAACATGGAGAGTGTATGTCAAATAGAGACACAATACATATTCCAGATAATTTTTCGAGGGAAGTCTACAACTTGTACAAAGGATATGTTGAAGGTGTTGAAGGAAATGGTAATTTCATTACATATGCATATTTTACAAGAATATGGAAGAAATGATTCAACAATGTTTGTATTCCTAAGAAGTCAAGGATGGGGATTTGTAGTATATGTGCTACTCTTAAATCAAGAAGAGATAAATTTGAAGGGGAAGAAAAAGGTATGTATTTACTATTTTGTTTTTCTAAAATTGAATAGTTGTCAACTATGAAAACATATGATCAATATTTTCATTTTATGTCATGTGCAAATTTCGTAGTCAAAGCACTTCAAGAACATCAGAATGAAAAATCAAGTGAAAGACAAAAGTTGTAAAAACATTGGAAGAAGTGTTATGATGCTCCAAACAAATATTTAGGTATGACAATTGATGGCATTGACCAGAAGAAAACACTTCTACCACATTTTATTCGTACACCCAAAAATTTACAGGAAGATAATTTCATTTAGTTTCACTTGGTTGGTTGTATGATTTTCAATTGAAAAATGTGTCCAAGAGTTTATTTCACAGCTCCAAATATTCATAATGATGCAAATTTGACCATCACCATAATTCATCATGTGCTCACTCATTGGTCTGGAAATCTTCCTCAAGTTCTCTATCTACAGTTGGACAACACTAGTCGTGAAAATAAAAATCAAATTGTGTTTGGATATCTAAGCATGCTTGTTGAAATGAGAATCTTTCAAAAGGTTAAAGTTGTTTTCCTTCTTGTTGGACACACTCATGATCATATTGATCAAATGTTCAGTCATTTTTCAGTAACATTGAAGAAGAAAAATGTTGGAAGTCTACCATCATTGATTGAATGTATCAAGAAAGCATACATTCCAGAGGTTGTTTTTCATATATTAGAAGAAACTGTTGACATGCAGAGATTTATTTAGGGATCACATCGTGAAGAAAAATGTATTAAGCAACTTAATGACATTAGCTTCCAACATAAATTTTGTTTGAAAAAAGTTGATAAGAAAACACTTGTATGGGGAAAGCAATATTCAACTACTACAGAATGGGGGCCTTCATCAGGTTCATCATTTTTTAAGTTCATTCCAGATCGTCCAATTTTTTCATCAAAGTTATTATTATTACAATTAGTTGCTGAAATCCATAATGAACAGAGGTGTAATAGAGATGTAGATTATTATGAATGCTTGGAAGAAATTAAAAACTCCATTAAGGATACATATGAGTACTTTTATGTTGCTTATTCTGTTTGGTGGGAGTCTTTTTGCAATAGTAAAAGTGACATAATTTCAAGCTCAACAAATGAAGATACAATGTTGAGGACTCCATTTCATTGGCCACAAAATATGCCAAATGAATCTGAAGAAACAAACATTGTTGAAGTTCAACAAGAATCTCAAGGTGCTATTGAGTTTACAGAAGTAGAGGAAACAGAAATGTATATTTGTTCATGAAGGTCACATGCACAACGTGAAGCCATGGAAGACCTTTACAGAGGTTCAGTACAAGATATTAAGGAGGGTTGCATGATTGCAGTTTTAGAGACTGAAGATACACGTGGTTATCCATTCTAGATAGGAAAGGTTATAAAGATTGAGAAAGAAAATGATGATGTTATTGCAATTGAAGTGAATTGGTATGCAACAAGTACACACCCATTCAATGGTGTGTACAAGCCAATGATGGTTCAGTGGTGTGTACAAGACAATGATGGTGGTTGAGAAACATGTCAATAGAAACAGAAAAAGAAAGGGTCAAAATATAACTCGTCATCGCACTGACCTCTTAAAATTAGATGACGTTGACATACTTGTTTATGAATTCAATTTGAAAAAGAGAGGAACTCTTCACTCCAAGACAATAGAGATTATCAAGAGGTTGTTTCCACAAGAAATAAATGCAATATGGGAGCCTATTGAACCTAGTTGTAGATCTAAAAGACATTTGACATCTGAAATGTTAGGCATGCATGTAGACTCAGATGGTGCATTCATAGACAATATAGAAGAGTATGGATCATCTACATCCTCATCCAAACATTCATTTGAAGACAATGTAGACTCTGATGGTATTTACGAAACCACGAGTCAATCTGAATAAGTGTATGAAACATTTTATGCATTTTTTATCCATATGATGTGTGTATGTTAACTAAAAATGAGCATTGAACTTACATATGATCTTACATGAAGTTATGAATATTTTGTTATGTTTTATGAATGATATGTTTTTTTGTTATGGATAATATGATAAAATTTCTTAGCTCATATGTTTTGAATATGGTCAATATAACAATACTTTTAAGAAATAATTTATGTTTCTTTCAATGTAACTTGTATTTACTTTTTTATTATTAAAAGTAAAAAATTATTAAAAAGTGATGTTGAATTTTTAAAGTATATTGTGATATTTTCATAGCATTATGTATTACCTTGTGCTTTACGTAATAATAACATTTAAAAAGTAAACATTTAAGGGTTGATTTTAAGATTTTGTTTACAATAATGATGAGTTATTTTACCACATTATAAAAATGTGTCATTTTCATACCCCAATATTAGAATGGGTGCTACCGATAGCAGTACTTTTCAATTTGATGGTTGATTTTGAGGTTTTGGTTTTAGTGGTACCAAGTGATAAAAATATGATTTCAAATGATCTCAAAATTTAACATTTTGAAAATAAAAAAAAGTTTCAAAAACATCTTAATTTTTTTAGGTGCTGATTTTAAGGTTTTTCTAAGCTACTGTCTAAGTTTTGAAGGCCATGTTTGAAAAATGTTGTACTTTTGACCTCGTTTTAAAAAATGGTGCTACCGGTAGCACCACTTTTTGATTTGGGGGTTGATTTTGATGTTTTTTATGCAAAAATATAGGTTTTTTGGACCAGAGTTCTCGTTTTGAGGTCATAGTTCTCATTAAGTCGCTAACTATGTTATATGCACGCTTTTGTAAGCACACATATACAGAAGTCAACTTATGTATATGTGCATTTACGAAATTAGCCTTTCGTAATGCGCATATATGGAAATTGGTTTCCGTATATGCATTCTTCCATATATGCACATATGCAGAAGTCAACTTATGTATATGTGCTTTTACGAATGTAGCATCCCGCTCTTGCGTGCAATAAGAGAACTTATTCTTTGAGGACACTTGCTTGCAAGTGATAGGGATCATTATACTATTGGGAATTTGATTATGATTATGAGTCATTATGGATTGACGGCATGTTATTTTGTCGTATTGACATAGACAGGTGCTATTGACTCGGTTCTCCTGAGGGTGCAAGATTTTAGACCTCGAGGATGCAGAGGAATCGATGAAACCCTTGGACTCTGGATCGAGTCAGGGAGTGGACTATTGGGGTTTGATTGTTGTATATATGACATATGTGCATCTGATTAGATGGTATGATTATGGATTTTATTTTTGAAATGATTCATTGATGATGCAGGTTGACGACAACTTGCTGACCAGATTCACATGTGGAGTAGAGAGGTCATGCATGACTACCAGAGACGTTTAGGGAGAGGTGTGGAAAACATCCCTGCCACAGCCTACTAGAACTCTCGTCGTGAATTGAACTGTAGGTTAACGATTACCTAGTTCGAGAAGACCCACGATGCCGTGAGGGCAGACTATGACAATCACTCACAATGATTCTAAGGGGAGTGCAATAAGCCAGGGGTCTTATTATTTAGAGGCCCTTAGTCTCCTAGAAGATCACCTAGCAGAGTATTGACTCCAAGGTTTTTTGATGTCTACCAAGTCAGACAAGAGGAGAGTGGCACCCTTGGAGCACGTAATGCATCCTGAAGGGCACGTCGCGCAAGGGGAATGGAATGATGCAAGTGACACCCTGGAGCACTTAGTACATCCTGAAGGGCACGTCAAATTGTTAACTAATAAGTGAATAAACCTAGATGGCCTTAGAATGAATGATGTGATAAGAAAGTTTTGAAAACAATTTCCCTAATAAAAATGTCGCCCGACCTAGGAAATTAAAATCTAGGTCGAAGTGATACTTGTGGAAAAAATAATTTATTCATATTCAAACATGGGACAAAAAGGGGGTAAGAAATTCAATTAATTTATTAAAATCAAATTACTTTGGGAGATTAAATGATTTTTTGTTACTTATGCTATTTAAAATTTATTAATTAAAAAGAAAAAGGGGAAAACAATAATTTTCTACACTTGCTAATTTGAGTTTTAGATAAAAAGAGAAAAGAGAGAAACTTAAAAGAATTAGGAAACTAAAGGAAAAAATGGGAAACATAAAGAAAAAGAGAAACATAAGGAAAAAGCAGAATGACTAACTTAGTAAGGAATTTTGGCTTTAAGAACTTTATAAATTGAACTCAACTAGGAATTTAGTAAGGGCGTAAGTCATTAAAATGTGTAAGGGAATATGGGGACACATAGGAGCTATTCTAGGAATTCTTTTATGTGGGTGAGGGAAATAGGAGTAATTAAATAATTAATGAAATTAATTTCTGGTGCAGCGGATGGGATGGGTGACATGTGTATGGGGGAGGATTTTTTCTGAATTAAATTATTGAAAATTAAATTAAATGGGAATTTGGGAAAGAAATCACTTAGAAACTCTATAAAAAGGATGTAGGAGGAGGAGTATGGACCTCTTTTTCATGCGTAATGTTACGCTGCAGAATTTTTGAATTGATTGACTTATTTTGTGGGAGTTGGGATACCCAGCACAGGTACGAGTGGCAGCTCGACCTTTCGAGGCGAGTTGGTTGCTAGTTGTTCTTTGGTTTAGAGTGTGTGGCCCCTTTACGGCTCGGGGGGATAAGGGGGAATAAGAGTACCCCTAGCATTTCCTGGGAGGTACTGATGAAGTCTCATCAGTCGACAAGCGGGATCTAGACGGAGCACGCGTGGGACAACAACTCAAAGCTGTCACCTTGGGCTACGGTATGCATGCTTCATTTTGAATGGTTGATAAATATTGTTTTTGCGCTTTCATTTATGTACTTTTAATTGTGTAAAGAAAGTGTTTTACTTAGCATTTTTAATCAAGCACTTAAATTCATTGTAGCTTTACGCTTGCTACATTGTATTGATTCCCTTGGCAACCGATCCTTGATAGCTATGACTGTTTTATTTGTTTTAATGATTATTATTAAGATATTGTGCTTTATTCTTTCATCCACATCCCTAGATCATCATTCCATGCTTGAGCAGTCGGCTAGAAGCCAAATCAACGGTCGTCACTTCAGTGCTAATAGACCTATAGATCCTAACTCCCTGCTTTTTTGTGCGTGGATGATGAGCGAAGGATGTTTTTTATCAGTTGTTTACCCCTACTAATTGTTCCAGGTTGAGTGATTTTCTGGTGCCTTGTTGCGATTGGTTACCTCTATGATTGTTTATCCTTTCCCTTAGCAAACTGCTTATGATCCTCTACATTTTGGTCTCTACGTTTTGATGCATTTACTGTCGAAGTATCTCTATGTTTTCCATACGGTTATGGGTAATTGAAGTCTACGTTTGATACATCTCCTGGTGAATTTACTGTGTGGTTTTTTTTATACATCTGGTCTGCCAAGTAATTCTACGATTTACTACTTTGGATGACAAATTTTACTCTGCCTTTGGCCACACTGGACTGTGTTTTAATTCTTTTACTCTGCATTCTAAATTGTACTTTATACTTGCGTTTTCATATTTCTGGCTTGCGTTTTTCCTCTGCAATATAACTTACACTCCTGGCGAATTTCCCTATGCATTTTGATATGTTTGGAAGACGATTTTAGCTTGCATTTTAGCACTTAAACCTCAACGAATCTACCCTTGACTGAATTCGACTAGAATTTTATTTACACACCGAATATTTATTTGAGCGTTTTTCTTGATGGATTGGCAGTTGATTTTCTTGCGAATTTCAATTTTTATTACAAGAGTTTACCCTTGATTGAATGTGTATGGAATGATGAAACACATATATCATTTTACTCTGCAAATTTTATTTCAAACAACGATTTAACTGACTGCATTCTCAACACATATTCATACTACATTTCAGCACACATATATGTTGTGTTCTAGCTTATTTTTGAACTGCGTTTTAATATAATGACCGCTCTGGAATATGTATCAATCATTTATGAGACAACGTTTGTAGACAACGACATTATAGTTGAATTATAGTTGTTGATTTACAGTGGATTTTTAGTGATAATATACAACGATTTAGTGTGCAAACGGTGGTGTATTGGATGGTGTTTTTACCTACGGGAATGGTGGTTACCTATGTTTTTATATATATCATTATGAGTGCATTTATATTTTTATATAGCCTGCAATTTGCTATTGGATAACGGTTTTACCTGTACTATGCATAACCAAAGACAACGATAATAATACCATCTAATTATCATTTAGACAAGAATCATATCCTTACATAGAATTATCGTAATTAACTCAGTGATCTCGTATTTATTTCCTGGTTGCATAACAACGATTGAATCACATATTAAACTCGACGATCTCTTATTTATTTCCTTGTTGCATGACAATTATTGAATTTCATATTAACTCAAAAATCTCATATTTGATTCCATTTTTGCAAGACAATGATATAGACAGTTAGCAATAGTGTTAGTTTCACTTTATTGGACTTAGCGTATCATTTTCCTTATTAGACAACGATCCCTTCTTACATTAAAGGACTGCAATACAATAAGAGACAACAAATATAGTGAGAGATTAAAAGACAACGATTAAATGATGGTCTACGTTTTTTTTATGGCTATAATAGCGACCTCAAACTAATCCGTGATTTTCCTTTATGGAAAATGATTTACTTAGCTTCACATAGCGTTTCCCGTATTGATCATTGTTAGACACTTACCTTTGATAGGAAATGATTTTATAGCTTCATCAATTGATAGAGCTGACAACGAATTAATTGTTGAGTTTTTGACTGTGCATCAGCTACGCATTGACTGTGCAATGGTGGCATTTTCAAATATAGAGAGCCATTTATTTATATTGAATTACTGACAATACTTTTTACATGTCAGGCAACGTTCTATAGTTTAGACTTGTTATTGTACAACAGTTCTTTAAATGTTATTAAGGCAGTGCTTCAGTTGTTTATCATAACAGTTTCTTTAATCATTTATAACCGTTCTTTAGTTGTTAATTGTTATTTTAGCAGTTCTTTAAATGTTTATTAAAGCAGTCTTATTTGTATATTACAACAATTTATTTAATTATTAAATACAACAATTTCATAACGTCAAGTTACGTGTATGTGCAAGAAGATTTTAAAGGGTTGTCCTTTTTCCACATTATATGTTGTGGGTAAGAACGATTTCTGATACAAGACCTTATATATCAAATGGGAATTATCATAAAGTATATTAGAATATAGATTGCTTTCTAAGGGATAAATGTTCTTAGAGTGGAAGAAGTTGACATGGTTGTATTGTAATGGTTATCTTGACTTCACTGTGGCTAAAGATCCCTTGTATCTTTTGCAACTTTAAATTACTGACAACCTTGTTAGAGCTAGTCTAAATCCCTAGTTTACGCTCAATATTTTGGAGGTCATGCTTTATTAGAACCCTTCTGCCACTTAGAATTATTGAAGTGATATCGTTGCTTTCTTATAATTCCATTTTGTCACTTATGTGTGATGTTAGGTGATCGCTTCCCTTACTTAGATTTATTGCTTCTAACCTTGATTGAATTTAGACATTGCGCACACCCATTTTCAAGTATTGCATGTTTTTGTGGAGTTGGCTTGTTTCTCTTATAATTTTACCTTGTGCAGTTAAAAGTACTGAATGTGGTTACCCGACATCGTAGTATATCATAATAGATTAATGTTTATTATCTATAGATTTGTTTTAGGTATGATAGTTAAGTTTGGACTTCTGGCGTGGGGCTTCTCTATCTTGATTTAAAGGCTTAGGACCATTTAAGCTTGCACCTTAGTTACTTGCTCTTGATGCATTGTGGCGGCATGAATCCTTAGGATGGGATCAATGCGTGCATTGTTAGAGAAGCACATATGAAACCTGGTTGGTCTTGCGCTTCCCATGTAGGGTGAAGTGGTTGTTGTAATTGTATTTTGGTACCTTGTTCTGCAACATTGTGATTGTTCTCACTTTCCATAAGGCTTCTAACCATTGGTCATTGAAGATATTGGGTTGGATTGATTGGATCTTCATGTGTTACATCCTACAACATGAGGTGCTATTCCATTGGGTCATAACATTGTCGGTGGCCTAAAGTGTGTGCGTCATGTTCGTCATCGAGTTGTGTTATTTAACTAATCTCGTTGTTTCCTTCCTGCTTTAAAAAGAAAAAAAAAACATTACTTTTGCGATGAGCCACTTGTAGTCGTAACATTGAGTTCATTACATATGGTATCAGAGTGGGTTCAACCCCACGACTGTGGACTTCTAGGCTTTCCACTGCAGTAAACCCTTGAGTTTTAACCTAGCACTAATTAGAACATGAGCGTGTCCATGTGGTGATATTGATTAGAGGACGCCACAGAGGTTTGTGGCATGGTGTCGTGGAAGGAGGTGCGACGCCTTTAGAGGTGCCAGCACCTTCAGAGTCTAACCCCCAAGGGGAAGAAGAAGTCCTTGGGCTAGAGTCAATTATTGTAAGGGATGATGATGATCTGACAAGGTCCTTACAGAGATTGTCAAAGGCCTTGATTCACCATCTGTACTGAGTTGAGGCTAGGGTGCTTGTACCCTGAGGGTCCACAACGTGCCCAGCTAGTATCATTAGTATTCACTACGAACTCGAGAAGGTCAAATTTCTCAAGTTCTTTGGTGCCCCAGATGAAGCAGCCACCGAGGCATAGGGGAGAGTATGGCGATGTTCTTTGCACTTCCCAAATATACTTCCAACATGAAGATTCACATGGCAGTCTTCAAATGAAGGGGAGTGCTCTTCTATGGTGGAAGACGCTCCTGTCATTTTTGAGCATGACCATCGAAGATGTGTCATGGGAGTTGTTCGAGTAAAATTTCCAAGAGAGGTATATTTCTGAGGAATTCATGAGCATCTCAATGAGTTCAATGCCTTGCGACAAGGCATTCGTACGGTGCCTGAGTATGAGGCCTGTTTTTGGAGCTTCTTTGGTATGCTCCTCATATTTTTACCAAGAAACTTAAGGTCAACAAGTTCGTGTTTGCCTCAGTGTTAGATCTAGCTTCTACTTCAGGTACCAGGATTACTGGACCGAAGAAAATGTGTTGGAATGTGGGGAGCCACATTACCAGCATGAATGCCCAGTGGAGAGGACCGGAGCTCTAGATCAGTTGGACCCATTGTCATGGGAGTTTTGGGCAAGGCTCATTAGATTCATGCAGCAGTGAGCAACCTCCAAGTAGAGCACCAATTGACTGTGCTTGAGACATCAAATACCATCACTAACTAGACCCTTAGTATTTTGATAGATCCTGGTGCTATCGAAGGTTTTTATTTATGGTGTAGCGTAAAAAATAATTAAGGTTAAGGTAGTCGAATAGGATGAGTTTAGCTTTGTAGAGATGGTTGTGGAAGCCAAACAGAAGGTTGGAGGGAAGGTTACAGAATGTACCCTTAACCTGGGAGAGTTTGTCACCAAGGCCAACCTGTACGTCATGATATTATGATCTTATGATGTCGTGATTGGTATGGACTGATTGGAATAGCATGAGGCGATACTCAATTGTAATGCGAAACGGTTGAGCTTGGTCAATGATGGGGGATAGAGATGTGTGATTGTATGTCAAAAATAGGTAGTTTCCTTGAGCTTCATCTCTTCCTTGCAACTACGAAAGAGCATGTGCAAGGGGTGTAATATTTATGTGATCCTTGCATTAAACGAAAAGGGAGTAGCGGAAGGTCTAGAACACCTTCTTGTGGTGAGAGAGTTTGCAAACATCTTCCCTGAGGAATTACCTGGGATGTCGCTGGACAGGGAATTGGAATTTACCATAGACCTAAAACCGAGGACTGAACCAATAGCAAGAATGCCTTATCGTATGTCAACCCCGGAGTTACAAGAGTTGAGAATGTAACTGAAGGAGTTGTTGGACCTGGGACTTATACATCCAAGTGTGTCACAGTGGGATGCGCCTATTTTTTTTTTTTTCATACGAAGGAAGGATGGGTCGTGGAGACTCTGCATTGACTATCGTCAATTGAACAAGGCAACGATCAAGAATCAATATCCATTGCCAAGAATTGATGATCTGTTTGATCAGATGAAGGGTGAGACTGTGTTTTCAAGGATCGACTTGAGATCATGATATCACTAATTATGTATCAAGGAGGATGATGTCCCTAAGACCACCTTTAAGATGAGGTTGGAAATTACAAGTTTATGGTTATACTATTTGGATTGAAAAATGCCTAGGGGTATTTATGAGTTTGATGAACAGGGTGTTCAGCGAGTACTTGGACAAGTTCATCCAAGTATTCATTGACGCTATTTTGATTTACTCTCAGACAATGGAGGAGCATGATGAGCACTTGCGCTTGGTACTACAGTGTCTACGAGAGAACAAATTGTATGGGAAATTGTCTAAATACTCATTTTACCAATCGAAGATTCACTACTTAGGGCATGTCATCTCCGTCAAAGGTATCGTCGTGGATCCAACAAAGGTTGAGGCTATTATGGAATGGCCTGCGCTGACGAATGTCCCAGAAGTGCGTAACTTCATGGGCTTATCGGGATATTATCGATGGTTTTTCGAGGGATTTTCGAAGATAGCAAATCCGATCATGGAATTGCAGAAGAAGAACAAGAAGTTTGTTTGGACCCAGAAATGCATAGAGGAATTTTGGAGGCTCAAGGAGTTGTTGAAAACAACACCGATACTAAAATTCCTTGACATGGATGCGGACTTCTTGGTATGCACTGATGCATCCAAGGAAGCCTTAGGCAGAGTCTTGATGCAAGATGGTTGATTGATCACTTACATCACGAGGAAACTGAGAAGGCATGAAGAGAACTATGTGACACATGATTTGGAGTTGCTAGCCATTGTATATGCCTTGAAGGTTTGGAGACACTACCTTGTTGGATATAATTTTTAACTAAACAAACCACTTTGGACTACAACACATCTTTACGCAAAGCGACCTGAACGAGCGACAATGGTGTTGGTCGGAATTTCTTAGCAAGTATGATTTCGAGATTGCTTACATAAAAGGAATAGTGAACCAARTGGTAGATGCATTGAGTCAAACACCACACATATTTTTGGTGTTGCCTCTTCAGACAAACCTACGTGAAAAGATTCTAACTTTATAGTGCAACGATGACTAGTACAAAGAGGACAAGGATTTTATCAGACAAAACACAATGATGGTACCAAGATTTGAAGAATTTACATTTGACGAAGATGGATTATTGAGGTTTAAAAATCGGATTTACGTACCACTGAACAACGAGTTGAGGAGTTTGATCCTAAACGAGGCTCACAGAGCAGTGTACATGGCCCACCCAGGGGTCACGAAGATGAGGGCAGACCTTAAACCCTTATTATTATAGAAGGGAATGAAGGCATACATAGTCAACTATGTGTCCAGGTGTCTATAATGTCAGCAAGTAAAGGTTGAACATAGACACCCAGCAGAATTACTACAACCACATGCTATTCCAAAATCGAAATGGGAGGTTATTTCGATGGATTTCAATGTTGGATTTCCACTGACAACAAGGACACAAGACTCGATTTTTGTGGTAGTAGATACTCTTATGAAGAGTGATCATTTTATTCATGTACATACGATGTATCAGGCACCTGACATAGCTAGATTTTTTCATCAGTGATATTGTGAGGCTTCATGGCATGCCTAAGAGGAATATATCTGATCGAGGATTGATGTTTACTAGACGATTTTGGACTAGTTTACAAGAGGCCTTGGGAACCCAGCTTAACTTTAGTACTGCATATCACCCAGAGACAAACGAGCAGACCAAATGAACAAACCAAGTCTTGGAGGACATGTTGTGTATGTATGTGATGGACCAACATAAGCGCTGGGAAGAATTCTTTCCACTAGTAGAATTCACTTATAATAATAGTTACCAAAGCACCATTAAGATGGCGCCTTTCGAGTTTCTTTATGGGAGACTGTGTCTGATGCCTTTGAGTTGGGATCGGCTTGAGGATAGGGTCTCGATGGGACCAGAATCAATCCAAGAAATGAAAGATCAAATGAAAAAATTAAGACAAAGGATCAAAGAAGCACATGATTGACAGAAGAGTTATGCCAATGTGCACCGTGTCGACCATAGTTACGAAGTTGGCGATCGAGTCTTCTTATGAGTAAAACTGCATAAGAGTTCAATCAAGTTTGGAAAGGGTATTAAACTCTCTCCTAGTTTCATGGGACCTTTTGAGATGGTGGAAATAAAGGGGCTCGTGGCTTATTGACTAGGCTTGCCTGATTCTTTGAGGCTTATGCACGATGTTTATCTTGTATTTATTTGAGACATTATAAGTGACCCTACTCATGTTTGACTTGAGTACCTTGTAGGTATCAGATGAGGGTGCACTCATGGATGAGTCTATCCACATCTTGGATCATCGCATTCGACAACTATGGTGTCAAACAATAGATAAGGTCAAGGTCCAGTGGGACAACTATAGTCCACACTTGACGACCTGGGAGGACATATATGATATCCGCCAACGGTTTCCATTTTTGTTTGAGGGATAGACTTATGATACTGTGATACACATTATTTTGACACGTATATACTATAAAACTTTGAGACGAAGTTTAGACCAAGAGGGGGTGTATGTAGCATCCTGCTTTTGTGTGCACTGAGTGGACTTATTCTTTGAGGACACTTGTTTGCAAGTGATCCGGATTATTATACTATTGGGAATTTGATTATAATTATGAGGCGTTATGGATTGATGGCATGTTATTTTGTTGTATTGACATAGACATGAGCTATTGACTTAGTTCTCCTAAGGGTGCAACATTTTGGACCTCGAGGATGCACAGGCATCAATGAAACCTTTGGACTCTGGATCGAGTCAGGGAGTGGATTATTGGGGTTTGATTGTTGTATATATGACATATGTGCATCTGATTAGATGTTATGATTATGGATTTTATTTCTTATATAATTTGTTGATGATGTAGGATGATGATAGCTTGTTGACCAGACTCACATGTGGAGTAGAGGGGTCACGCACGACTACCAGAGATGTTGAGGGAGAGGTGTGGACAAAATCCCTGCCACAACCTACTAGCACTTCTGTCGTGGATCGAACTATAGGTTAACGATTACCTAGTTCGAGAAGACCCACGATGCCATGAGGGAAGACTGTGACAGTTGCTCACGATGATTCTGAGGGGCGTGCAATAAGGCAGGGGCCTTATTCCTTAAAGGCCCTTAGTCTACCACAAGATCACTTCAAGGAGTATTGACTCCAGGGTTTTTTTTATGTCTACCAAGTTAGTCAAGATGCAAGTGTCACCCTTGGAGCACGTAGTATGTCCTGAAGGGCATGTCGCACAAGGGGAACATAATGAGGCAAGTGGAACCCTTGGAACACGTAGTGCATCCTGAAGGGCACGTCGCACAAGGGGAATAGAATGAGACGAGTGGCACCCTTGGAGAACCTAGTGCATCCTGGAGGGCACATCGTGTTATTAACTAATAAGTGAATAAACCTATATGGCCTTAGAACGAATGATGTGATAAGAAAGTTTTAAAAACAATTTCCCTAATAAAAATGTTGCCCAGCCTAGGAAATTAAAATCTAGGTCAAAGTGATACTAGTGGAAAAAATAATTTATTCATATTCAAACATGGGATGAGAAGGGGGTAAGAAATTCAATTAATTTGAGAGATTAAATTCTTAAAAAGGGGGAAATGATTGTTTGTTACTTATGCTAATTAAAATTTATCAATTAAAAAAAAAAAAGGAGAAAATGATAATTTTCTACACTTGCTAATTTGAGTTTTAGATAAAAAGGAAAAAGAGGGAAAACTTAAAAGAATTAGGAAACTAATTGAAAAAGGGGGAAACATAAAGAAAAAGTGAAACATAAGGAAAAAGAAGAATGACTAACTTAGTAAGGAATTTTACCTTTAAAAACTTTCTAAATTGAACTCAACTAGGAATTTAGTAAGGGCATAAGTCATTAAAATGTGTAAGGGAATATGGGGACACCTAGGAGCGATTCTAGGAATGATTTTAGGTGGGTGAGGGAAACAGGAGTAATTAAATATTTAATGAAATTAATTTCTGGTGCAACGGAGGGGATGGGTGACATGTGTATGGGGGAGGATTTTTTCTAAATTAAATTATTGAAAATTAAATTAAATGGGAATTTGGGAAATAAATCACTTACAAACTCTATAAAAAGGATGGAGGAGGAGGAGTATGGACCTCTTCTTCATGCGTAACATTACACTGTAGAATTTTTAACTTGAATGACTTATCTTATGGGAGTTGGGATACCCATCTCAGGTATGAGTGGTAGCTCGGCCTTTCGAGGCGAGTTGGTTTCTAGTTGTTCTTTGGTTTAGAGTGTGTGTCCCCTTTGTGGCTTGGGGGGCTAAGGGGGAAGAAGAGTACCCCTAGCATTGGCTGGGAGGTATCGGTGAAGTCTCATTAGTTGAAAAGTGGGATTTGGATGGAGCATGCACGGGACAACAACTTGGAGCTCTGACCTTGGGCTACGGTACGCATGCTTCATTTTGAATGGTTGATAAATATTTTTTTTTGTGCTATCATTTATGTACTTTTAATTGTGTAAATAAAGTTTTTTACTTAGAATTTTTAATCGAGCACTTAAATTCATTGTAACTTTACGCTCGTTGCATTTTATTGATTCCCTTGGAAACCGATCCCTGATTGCTATGATTGTTTTGGTTGTTTTAATGATTATTATTAAGAGATTGTGCTTTATTCTTTCGTCCACATCCCTAGATCATCAGTCCACACCTAAGAATTTGGTTAGGAGCCAGATTGACGGTTGTCACTTCGGTTTTAATAGACCTATAGATCCTAACACCCTAATTTTTTGTGTGTGGATGATGAGCAAAGGATGTTTTTGCTCAGTGGTATACCCCTATTGATTGTTTCGGGTTGAGTGATTATCTGGCACCTTGTTGCGATTGGTTGCCTCTGCGATTTTTTATCCTTTCCCTCAGCGAACTGCTTATGATCCTCTACATTTTGGTCTCTACATTTTGATGCATTTCCTGTCGAAGTATCTCTGCATTTTCCATACATTTTCAGGAAATTTAAGTTTGTGTTTGATACATATCCTAGTGAATGTATTGTGTGGTTTTTTTATACATTTGGTCTGCCAAGTAAGTCTGGGATTTACTAGTTTGGATGATGAAGTTTACTCTGCCTTTGGCCACACTAGATTACGTTTTGATTATTTTACTCTACGTTCTGAATTGTACTTTATACCTATGTTTTCATACTTTTGGCTTGCATTTTTCCTATGCAATATAATTTACACTCCTGGCGAATTTCCCTATGCATTTTGATATGTTTGGAAGATAATTTTAGCTTGCATTTTAGCACTTAAACCTCATTGAATCTACCCTTGACTGAATGCGACTGGAATTTTATTTACACAATGAATATTTATTTGGGTGTTTTCTTGATGGATTGGCAGTTGATTTACTTGTAAATTTCAGTTTTTATTACAAGTGTTTACCCTTGATTGAATGTGTATGGAATGATGAAACACATATATCATTTTACTCTGCAAATTTTATTTCAAACAACGATTTAACCGATTGCATTCTCAACACATATTCAGACCACGTTTCAACACATATATATGTTGTGTTTCAGCTCGTTTTTGAACTATGTTTCAATATAATGACTACTCTGGAATATGTATCAATTGTTTATGACACAACATTTGTAGACAATGAAATTATAGTTGAATTATAGTTGTTGATTTACAGTCGATTTTTAGTGATAATATACAATGATTTAGTGTGCAAACGGTGGTGTATTGGATGGTGTTTTTACCTGCGGGAATGGTGGTTACCTGCATTTATATATATATATCATTATGACTACGTTTTTATATTTTTATATAGCCTATGATTTTCTATTAGATAGTGGTTTTACCTGTACTATGCATAACCAAAGACAACAATAATAATATCATGTGGTTAGCATTTAGACAGGAATCATATCCTTACACAAAATTATCGTAATTAACTCAACAATCTCATATTTATTTCCTGGTTCTATAACAATGATTGAATCGCATATTAAACTTGACGATCTCTTATTTATTTCCTTGTTGCATGACAACTATTGAATTTCATATTAACTCAGCAATCTCATATCAGATACCAATGTTGCAAGACAACGATATATATAGTTAGCAATAGTGTTAATTATGTTTTATTGGATAGAGCGTATCCTTTTCATTATTAGACAGTGATCCCTTCTTACATTAAAGGACTGCAAGACATTAAGAGACAACAAATATAGTGAGAGATTAAAAGACAATGATTAAATGATGTTCTGTGTTTTTTTTATGGCTATAATAGCGACCTCAAAATACTCCGCGATTTTCCTTTATGGACAATGATTTACCCAACTTCACATAATGTTTCTCATATTGATCATTGTAAGACACTTACCTGTGATAGGAAACAATTTTATAGCTTCATCAATTGATAGAATCGGTAATGTACAATGAATTTATCCAGTGGGCTGACAACAAATTAATTGTTGAGTTTTTGAATGTGCATCAGTTGTGCATTGACTGTGCAATGGTGGTGTTTGCAAATATAGAAATCCATTTATTTATATTGAATTACTGACAATACTTTTTACATGTCAAACAACGTTCTATAGTTTGGACTTGTTATTGTGCAATAGTTCTTTAAATGTTATTAAGGCAGTTCTTCAGTTGTTTATCATAACAGTTTCTTTAATCGTTTATAACCGTTCTTTAATTGTTAATTGTTATTTCAGCAGTTCTTTAAATGTTTATTAAAGCAGTCTTATTTGTATATTCTTTAATTATTTGTATAGTCTTATTTGTATATTCTTATAACATCAATTTTTGTGTATGTGCAAGAATATTTTAAAGGGTTATCCTTTTTCCACATTATATGTTGTGGGTAAGCACGATTTCTTATACAAGACCTTATATATCAAATGGGAATTATCATAAAGTAGATCAGAATATAGATTGCATTCTAAGGGATAAATGTTCTTAGAGTGGTAGAAGTTGACATGGTTGTATTGTAGTGGTTATCTTGACTTCATTGTGGCTAAGGATCCCTTGAATCTTTTGAAACTTTAAATTACTGACAACCTTGTTAGAGCCAGTCAAAATCCCTAGTTTACACTCAATATTTCATAGTTCATGATTTATTAGAACCCTTCTGCCACTTAGAATTATCGAAGTGAGATCGGTGCTTTCTTAGAATTCCATTTTGCCACTTATGTGTGATGTTAGGTGATCGCTTCCCTTAGATTTATTGCTTCTAACCTCGATTGATTTTAGACATTGTGTGCACCCATTTTCAAGTATCACATGTCATGTGGAGTTGGCTTGTGGCTCTTATAATTTGACCTTGCACAATTAAAAGTATTGAATGTGGTTACCCGGTGTCATATTATAGCATAATATATTAGGGTTTATTATCTAGAGATTCATTTTAGGTATGAAAATTAAGTTTGGACTTCTGGCATGGGGCTTCTCTATCTTGATTTAAAGGCTTAGGACCGTTTAATCTTATGCCTTAGTTACTTTCACTTAACGCATTATGGTGACATAAATCCTTAGGATGGGATCAATGTGCACGTTGTTAGAGAAGCGCATACGAAACCTAGCTGGGTCATGCGCTTCCTATGTAGGGTGCAGTGGTTGTTGTAATTGAATTTTGGTACCTTGTTATGCAACATTGTGATTGTTCTCACTTTCCATAAGGCTTCTAATCACTGGTTTTCAAAGCTATTGGGTTGAATTGATTGGATCTTCATGTGTTACATCCAGCAGCATGAGGTTCTAGTCCATTGTGTCATGACATTGTCAGTGGCCTGAATCATGTGCGTCATGTTCATCATCAAGTTGTGTTATTTAACTGATGTCGTTGTTTCCTTCCTGCTTTAAAAAGAAAAAGATAAAACTTTGTTTTGTGATGATCCACTTGTAGTCGTAATGTCTGGTTCATTACAACGAAAGACATCTTTCGTATATGCGCATATACAGAAGTGTGCATTTACAGAAGCCAACTTCCATACATGTACATATACATAAGCCAAATTTCGTATATGCACATTTATGGAAGTTGGCTTCTGTATATGCGCATATAAGGAAGTCAACTTACATATATGTGCATTTACAGAAGAATCCTTCTGTAAATACGCATATATGGAAACACACATAAATGAAATCCACCAGCCATAAATTCTTATTTACAAAAGTTGGATTCCATATATGCACACTTCTATATATGCATGTATACTTAATCCAACTTCTGTAAATGGAAATTTGCAGAATCTGACTTCCATAATATATAGAATATGCTATAAGGGTGCATATAAGACATCTAACTTTCGTAAATGCGCATTTACAGAAGGTTGCTTCTGTAAACCAACTTCTGTATATACACATTTACGGAATAAGCCTTCTGTAAATGCACATTTATGAAATTTAATTGTCGCATATGTGTCATTTCGTATATGCACATATACCGAATCCAACTTCTGTAAATGACAATTTACAGAAGTTGGCTTCTATATATGTGCATCTATGGAAGTTGGCTTCCATATATGCCCATATATAGAATCCTTCATATTTCAAAGCCAACTTCTGTAAATGTGTATATACGAAAGACAACTTTCGTAAATGCATATATACGAAGGTTGGCTTCCATATATGCGCATATACTAAATTCAACTTTCATAAATGTGCATTTATGGAAGTTGGCTTCTATATATGTGCACTTATGTATATGCACATATATTGAATCTAGCTTCTGTAAATGTGCATTTACGGAAATTAGCTTCCGTATATGCACATTTATGGAAGTTCTCTTCAGTATATGCGCACTTTCGTATATGTGCATATACGAAAGCCAATTTCCATATATTCACATTTACAGAAGCAACCTTCCATGAATGCACATATACGAAAGTCAGCTTCTATATATGCGTGCTTCCGTATATGCACATATAATGAAGCCAACTTTCATAAATACGCATTTATGGAAGTTGGATTCAATATGTGCATATACGAAAGTGCGCTTATATAGAATCCAACTTCCGTAAATGCGCATTTACGAAATTCATTTATGGAAGTTGGCTTCCGTATATGCGCATTTATGGAAGTTGCCTTTCGTGTATGTGTGCTTCCATATATGCGTATATATGGAAGTTGGCTTTTTTATATGAAGATTTATGGAAGTTGGCTTCCATATATGCGCATTTATGGAAGTTGGCTTTTGTATATGCGCTTATACGGAAGCAAAATTACGTATATGTACATTTAAAATAAATAGTCCATCTACTCCTTATAGTAGCCAATCAAAAGTTTCTTGAGTTAAAATTAGCTTAACCCTAGTTTAAGTTTATGGTTTGAATGCATTCATTATTTCTTTATCAAGGTTTGTTTACCATGGTTTTGTTACGGTCCTTGTTTATAATTCTATAAAAAAATATCGATTTCCTCTTTATATGTTTGGAAGAAATGGGAAATTTCATGTGCTTTATTAATCCATATAAAAAACAAAATATTTTAATTCTTGAATAATTTTATAACAAATTTTTAAAATTTTAAATTCTTTAATCTTGTAACAAACACTTTTTTCATTTGCCAATTTTAAATTTTACAAAAAATATCCCGAATAATAATAATAATAATATATATATATGAAAAAATATGTAAAATTTTTCTCACGTTTCTTATAATCAAATCTTGTATATATAAATGACATCACACGAAACATGTGTACTTGATTATGACAATGTTTTATGTTATTATGAATTTATAAAATTGTTTGTAATGTTTGATGTAGTAGGGAAGGCTTGAGAATATAAAAGATATTTTTTATTTCAAAGTGCAATCAAGGTATTGCATTGATTGAAAAGAGAAAAAGCCCACTTTTTTGTTCATTTTGTTTTCCATATTAAACATGTATACTTAGAATATAAGTTATCTACGTTATTATATTCCACAATTACCAATAAAGATACATTAATTTCCTTTTGAAATTATACTATATAAAACATGGCACATAAAGTATGTGAAAAAATATGAAACTCCTCTTGTATCAACAAGAATGTGAAATATTTGTTTTATTATATTATATTTTATAAATATTTAAATTAAAATTGGATTATATGCAAAAAAAAAAAAAAAACTATGTTTTGTTCATTTAGTTTTTCCATAATATTGAAGGATTTATGTTTAAACATGTATATTTAGAATATAAGTTCTTTATATTATCATATTCCACAATTATCAACAAACACATATTAATTTCTTGTAAAAATTAGAATATATAAAGTATGGCACATAAAATGCTTGTAAAAAATGAAATTCCTTCCTATATTGGAGAGGCTAGACTGCAATACTTTATATATTTAAATAAAAGTTACTTCCATAAAATTATTTTTTTTGTGTGTTTTATGTGCCAAAACAATTGAGATTCAAAACATAAAATAGAATACTAGAAAGTTCAGTTATTGAAACTATCTAAAGACTCATTCCTTGTAGGCTTAAAAAAATTCATGTATTTGTATGTAGCCCCTATTTATACAAAAGACCAATCAAAACTATAAATTTTTAGTCCAAGTTACTTAAACTTGGTGCATTGTTTAGACTTCAAAGTAGAACCTAGTGGGTTTCGTGAGAGCAATACTAGTTGAACATATATGTTCGATGTATTGTTTGCAAGATTTGAACCCACGTGCTTTCAAGTCTTTTGGTGTGATTCTTGTCCTTTTAACCATAGCAGAATCATTTACCTTTTTTGTCTTCTGTAAAAGTTACAACACTATCAATAAATATCGAAATTGATATTGATATAATGAAAATATGGGTATAGGGTATAAAACTTACCTCTCCTAATTTTTCTTCAAGTAGAGGTGAATTTTTTAATGGTTGGAGATAATGTGATTTATGGAGGATTTCTAAAAAAGGTGTTTCATTTCCACCATCATGTCCACCACCATTTGTGTGCAAAGGAGATTTGGGAGATGTATATGCTTTATTCTAAACACAAAATTATAAAACATATACATATGAAACTCAAACCGAATTAAATGTAAAAAATTTCTAATGATTATATAAAATTATAAATACATACAAACTTACTTTACGTTGTCACATTGAATGTGAATATGGTTGTAGCATTTGATCTATTTCATTTATATTCTTTTCAATTTTTTGACCATCTTTTGGGGTTTGTAATGATTGTAATGGTTATGAAAAATACATTTGCATCATAAAGAAGAAACAATGTATAGATTAAAATAATTGAATCTATATAATCAATGACAAATCACAAAAGAAAATCCAAAAAAATAGAATATTTATTTTTCACCTTGTCATCCTAGTAGAATATAATAATTTATATGTTAATGTTTTTATGAAATAGGTTGTATGGAAGAAAAACTTAGTTCCCAAAAAATCCCTTGAAATCTAGGTGAGCATCGTAATGGTTGACAACTTGATGTTGGTTGGATATCCAAGTTAGTGGATCTATATTCAACAATAAAACTATAGGGTGATATCTCTAGGGAATTTTGTTGATCAGGATAGGCATATCAATAACAATGGGGAATCAGTATACAATTGATAACAAAAATAAATACCATCTAATGTTAAAATGTCTTGAAAATCAATGCATGCAAAAAAAATTGACTCAATTGTGTACTCATTGTTATTACTAGTTTCCCCAAAGTTTAATATATGGGCATGCCCATCCAACTCTTCTTCCCCTACATCATTAGAAGGCATTTTTCTTTTTTTTGGTTGTAAAGTAACATCTATTTGTTTAGTTGTGTCCATACATCTACGAGGTAAAATTTGATCCCAACGATTCATTTTTTCATGAATTTTTTCTTTGAATCATCATTGAGTTGATCAAACATAACAATTGACTATGAAAAAGAGTTTCAATGAATTTAGTCAATAATAATAAAAAATATATTATTAAAAAAAAATAGATATAAAAGCCAATAAATACTTATAGTGTAACTAATTTATCCATTGACAAATCTTTTATATGCATGCTTGCGTGCACAACACAACCTTGCATCTACATCATAGTGAATTTTTTCATTCCTCCCTTTAACCTTGCTTGGTGATTTGGTAGTGTGTTTAGCATTTACATATCTTAGTCGACCTCTTGGATGTGGAGGAATTGGAGGGAGATTATGTATGATATCACAATGGAGATTAAGGCCGGATAGTTTTAAACAGGTCAAGATATTGACACAATCACCAACCAAACAATAAAATACTTGTTTAGTGTCTTTGATAACTACATCCCATTCATGTCTAATTTCCTCCATTTTCTCAATTCCCTATAAATGAATATGTAAACAACAATGATGTTAGAATGACTATAAAAACACCTTTAAAAAATAAGCAACGATTTTGTATGCCTATCTATTCTAGAAATGAGATCTACGCTTATGCGTGATAATAAAGACATTACTACATGCAACATACATTATGACGTTTTCTCTATGCCTTATAATGATGTCCATGTTCACACCAAGATTTCGAGTTACAAACAATCATCAAATCATCTCATAATTCCCCCCTTACAATTTGGCTATAATAAGGAAAAAATGTAGACAAGTATTATGAATCAATTGAACACTTTTACTAAAATACAAATAAACGAATTCCTCTAATTTTAAGCTAGATATTTTAACTACTTTCGGAAAATATAGTAAAAAAAAAAAAAACATATAAAAGAACTTATGTTATAATATTAACGTGTGTTGTTATATTTGGCAATGATTGTATATTTATAGTGCAAAAAGTCAAAATATGAATAAGATTAATGATTAAATTATTTTTTTTAAGATTTAAATTTATATATATATATATATATAATAATTATAATAATAAAATAAAGAAATAAAATAAATCTAAACTTGCAATTCAATTAAAGAGCACACCTCAACTATAAGCATTGAACAATGCTGAGGAATTGAGGAATTCCAAGCCAAGGATTCCAACAAATTAGTAATAATATTGTAGGTATAAACCACAATTCCAACCATCAATAAAGATGATGTGGAGGATTGATTTGTAAAGGAAATCGTGGTAGCATTAATTGGTTAATTCGATGTGAAATCCTAATAACAACTAATTAAGCATCCTAAGCAGCGCCAAAGTTTAATATAATGCATGTTTAAGTGTGAATAAATACAATGCAATGGAAATATCAAACATATTATCACACACAACACACATAATACAATGATTCTCATAATAGAAAATGAACACAAATTTTGCATATATTCATCTAGACAACAATAATGAAATTGTCTTTTAATTCAAGAATGCCCAACCATGTGTAAGAAAATGTCTTTTTATTTGTTTGGTATAAAGTTACATTTAGTACCATATTTTATATTTATGAAATTTAAATTAATATGTATATTTAATGTATGTGAAAAAAATCACAGGTTATTATATATACACAATATGTGAAGAGAGACAGAGACGATGGCAGGAAAACATATTGATTATTAATCATTTTTTAACAAAATAATAACTATCTTATATTAAAATTTGTAATAATTATCTTATATATTAAAATTTGTAATGTTTTCTTAATTTGGGTCACGTATGTACACAAATTTACAAATTATTATTTTGATTTAATGAGTGATTCACA
>JASDQU011401749.1:30912-43926 GCA_032191745.1 Picea mariana
TTCAATCACATGAAGAACCTGAGACAGAAGTGGATGACAGTGAAAGAGTACACCGAGGAGTTCTATAGGCTCAATATTCGAGCAGGTCATCGGGAGAGTGATGATGAAAATTTGGCGAGATACCTGAATGGGCTAAGGTATGACATTCAGGACGAGTTAAGCATGGTGACCATTCGAATAGTTGAGGATGCGTACCAGATGGCTTTAAAATCCGAGGAGAAGCTGAGCCGAAAGCAGGGACAACGAGGGCGAGGCAGGAGGCAGCCCCGAGGCAAGACAGTTGCCCAAGAGAGAACCCAAAAGCCCAAGGAGGATTGGAAGAGGCCTCAAGGGAAAGCTGAAAGAGGAGGAACCTCACAGCAAAGGCAGCAAACTACTGAGCTGAGGAGGCAACAAGATGATCAGCAAGGGGATTATGCTGATGTGAACACATTATGTTTCACATGTGGAAAAGATGGACACAAAGCCATGGATTGTCTAGACAGGAAAATGGACAGAGGGAAAGCTCACGTCACTGAGGCACAGAGGCGTGATGTTGAAGATGAGGACACTGGAAGTGGGAAGTCACTGACAGTGCACAAAGTTCTCTTGAAACCCGAGAAGGAGGTGGAAGACACGGCGCAAAGATGCCGACTGTTCAGGACCATGTGCAAGACCCAGGGCTGGAAATGCAAGGTCATCGTGGACAGTGGAAGCACCGATAATCTCGTTTCAACCAAGATGGTGGAGAAATTGGCACTGGAGACGCATAGACACCCGAGCCCATACAAAGTATCATGGTTGCAGAAAGGGCACCAGGTATGTGTTACAAAACAATGCTTGGTTAATTTTAAGATGGGTGAATATAGGGATAAAATTCTGTGTGATGTTATACCCATGGATGTCTGTCATGTATTATTGGGGAGACCATGGCAGTTTGACAGAAATGTTGTTCATGATGGGACGATGAACACATATACCTTAGAGAAGGATGGGGTAACACACACACTGCGGTTGATAAAAGATAAAGAAGTGAAGCTGGAAATGAGCAGTACAATACTTCTCATGAGTGGGAAGGAACTTCTCACGGAGATGGAGAAGAATGAAGATCCACAGTTCTTTGTGGTCAGGAAGCCGAAGATTGTCCTGACAAGCATAAGAGTGGACGAATTTCTAGAGGATATTCAGGAACTATTGGGAGAGTTCACTGATATCATTATGGATGAACTACCTCGTTCATTGCCACCGGTGCAGAGTGTGAGCCATAATATTGACCTCATACCCAGAGCAAGCTTGCCGAACAAGGCAACATACAGGTTGACACCTTAGGAGAATGAGGAGGTCAAAAGGCAAGTACAGGATCTGCTGGACAAAGGACTGGTGAGGGAAAGTCTTAGTCCGTGTGTCATTCCAACGGTACCGAGTCCGAAGAAGGATGGAGGCTGGAGGATGTGTACAGACTCCAGGGCGATTAATAAGATCACCATCAGGTACATATTTCCATTGCCGAGAATGGATGACTTGATGGATTGCCTGAGTGGAGTGAATTATTTTTCGAAGATTGATCTCAAGAGCGGATACCATCAGATCCGAATGAGAGAGGGAGATGAATGGAAGACAACATTCAAAACAAACGAAGGTCTGTACGAATGGTTGGTCATGCTGTTTGGGTTGACAAACGCGCCAAGCACTTTCATGAGGCTGATGAATGAAGTCTTGCAGGAATTCATTGGCAAATTTGTGGTCGTGTACCTGGATGATATTTTAATTTTCAGCAAGACCAAGGCTGAACACTTGAGGCATTTAGCCACTGTGATGAGAAGACTGCAGTAGGAGAAGCTGCTGATCAATTTGAAGAAGTGCTCGTTCATGCAGACAAAACTCATATATCTGGGTTTTGTTATTTCGACTAATGAGTTGAAAATGGATCCTAAGAAGGTGAATGTGATAAATAACTGGTCGTCGCCCAGGAATGTCTTTGAGGTAAGAAGATTCCATGGACTCGCTAGTTTCTACAGAAAATTCATTCGGAATTTTAGTGGAATCAGTGCAGCGATGATGGACACGGTCAGAAAGTGGCATAAGGTTTTTCAGTGGACAGCAGAGGCTGAAAGGAGCTTCAATTTGCTGAAGCGGAAGATAACAGAGCAACCAGTGCTGGTGTTACCTGATTTTCAAAAGACCTTTCAGGTGAAATGTGATGCCATCGGGTATGTTGTTGGAGGGGTCTTGAATCAGGATGACAGACCTGTTGCATATTACAGTGAGAAGCTGGATGATGCGAAGATAAAATACTCCACATATGACAAAGAATTCTATGCCATCATACAAGCATTGAAGAAGTGGAGACATTACTTGATACCCAAGGAGTTCGTATTGTACAGTGATAATCACGCATTGCAGTTCGTAAGTCAGCAGGAAAAGATGAACCAAAAGCATGCGAAATGGGTGGAGTATATGCAGAATTTCACCTTTGTGATCAGCACATTTTGGGGACTGCTAACAAGGTAGTTGATGCCTTGAGCAGAAAATGTTTATTGCTGCAGGAATTCAGAGTGAAAACGTTGGGCTTTGAAAACTTGAAAGACATGTATGCAGGTGATGCAGACTTCGGAGAAGCTTACGAAGCAGCCGAGAACCTAGTTCTCAGGGATCGGAGCCCGTGGATGGATTTTATGATTCAGAATGGATTGCTATTCAAAGGCAATCAGCTATGCATACTAGATTGCTCTATGAGGGAGAATTTGGTGCAGGAAAAACAAAGCGGAGGCTTAGCAGGTCATTTCGGGCATGACAAAACATTCGCCAAGCTGAGTGAGTCGTATTATTGGCTGGGCATGCGAGAAGATGTAAAGAGGTTTGTTGACAGGTGTCGGATATGTCAACATGTGAAGGGGCGAAAGCAGAACACCGGGTTCTATCAGCCATTGCCTATACCCGAGAGGCCATGGGAGGCCATTAGCATGGACTTTGTGTTGGGTTTGCTGAGAACACAACGAGGATTTGATTCCATCTTCGTGGTGGTAGACAGGTTCTCGAAGATGGCACATTTTATCCCGTGTCATAAGACCAGCGATGCGACACACATCATGAATTTATTTTTCAAAGAGATTATGTGAATGCATGGCTTGCCAAGAAGCATAGTCTCGAACAGGGACACGAAATTCATAGGTCATTTTTGGAGGACGCTATGGAGGAAGCTGGGAACTGATTTGGCCTTTATCTCAGCGTATCATCCATAGACAGATGGGCAGACCGAGGTGGTGAACAGGAGTCTGGGGGATCTATTGAGGAGCCTGGTGACGGAGCATCACAGCAGCTGGGATCAGATCCTACCACAGGCAGAATTTGCATACAACGATTCGGTGAATCGGAGTACAGGTAAGAGCCCGTTCCAAATTTTGTATGGAACACAGCCGAGAGGAGTTTCTGAGCTGAGTGAGTCAGAACAAGTTGAAACTAACAGCGCGAGAGCTGAAGAGTTTGATGAGGCGATGCAAGAACTTCACGCGGAGGTGAAGCAGCGACTGCAAAGGTCAAATCAAGAGTATAAGCACAGAGCCGATCAGAGGAAGAGGCAACTTCAGTTTGAAGTGGGAGACATGGTTCTGGCACACTTGAGGAAGGAGAGGTTCCCAAGGGGAACATATAACAAGCTCAAAATGAAGAAGATCGGACCATGCAAAATCATGAGGAAGTTTGGAGAAAATGCATATGATCTTGAGTTGCCAGATGGCATTGGGATATCCCCGATATTTAATGTTTCGAACCTATACCCATATAAGGCCGAGGATGCAGAAGCTGGAGGTAATGAGGAACCAGTGATCCAGTGGCAGAAACAATTACCAGTTGCACAAAAACCTCAGATGGAGTGCATACTGGATAAGAGAGTATGCAGGAAGACCAAGAGGAAGCAGTATCTTGAATACCTGGTAAAATGGAAGAATCACCCAGTGGAGGATGCCAGCTAGGAGACAGAGGCAGAAATTCAGAAGCATGGGTAGACTGTAAAGGAGCTCATGGACAGGAGCCCATGAAATCTTTTGAGCCGAGGAGTATGATGCAGGATCATCCACATCTTATCAAGTGAGCCAACGCATGGAGTAGGGAAAAGACAACTGGACGAGCCAGAAAACTTCTTTTTGAATTTTACTTTGATATTTGCTACACCAAGCATTAATGAGTTAATGTAATGAAGCGCATTTGTATTGTAATGTAGATAGAAAGGCATTTATTGGAATTAATGCTGGTAGATAGAAATTAACTGTAGATTAGACAGTTTTACTTTCGAGAGGGAGAACGGAATATAGGCACCCTCCTTTGTACATTGTATTATTCATTCAGCATTCATACAGAAGCAATAAGAGAGGAGCAGAGAACCTGTGAAGAATCCCCATGTACAGATATTGAATTAATAGGAAATCATTGATTCAATTCATGGCTGTGATTATTCTCTGTGTGTTGTTGATATTATGCTGTTGCATATTTGCTTCTTGTTATGCCTTCATTTTATATGCTCTGTATGTGATTTCATGGTAGATTTGAAGTCTAAGAGATTGAGAGAATAAGTTTCAATTTTTTCTCTGTTTGAGCCAGGAGATTCCTGCATAGAGTGCAGTGAAATTCCTCTGCATAGAGTGTGTTGAGGGGGCTCAACAGTTAAGCTCTCATTCTCATTCAACCAGGAATTGGTTTGGGTTATCCGAGTCGTGCAGGTGAAGTGCAGGTCGGATTCGAAGCCTCAGAGGTGAGTCTGAGGAAAGGAATACATGACTACTTTTGCTGGAAGCGGACGGAATCCAGAAGACCCAACACTTTGAGAGTGATTGGACGACGAGTGCAAGGAGTGTGCCAACCTTCAGCTGAAGGAGGGGAAGAACAAAAGCTCAAGAGGAATAGTCCCTTGTGATTTCTGGGAAAAAGGCCAGTAAAAGTTCCAAGCAGGAGAAGCTTCAGAGTGAAGGATTCATCAAGAGGAAGAGAATCGATGACTTGAAATCGTGGAGAAGAATCGCGAGTCTCCGTGGACCGTTATATCTGAGAGGGGTTGCGAGGGAGTTAACTCACGATGGACAAAGAACCAAGCGTCGTCGCATATCGGCATTCGACGATTTACGAGGTAAGAGTTTACCCGTTGAAATCGTGAGTCATGAAGTACCGATTTTATCGGGGCCGTTGATCTGAGTGGGTGCACATGGAGCGAGATCCCGGGAGGTCGGGACTCGGCATTCAGGGTTTTGGCATCAAAGAAAATCTGCATCGTGGATCCGCGATCCACGAAGTCCCGAGGTGACGTGGTCGAGTGGGACCCCAGGAAGCGAGTGAAGTATAGGTGGCGTGGTCACAGGGAATCGGCACCTCGGCACTCGGGGTTTGTAAGCTCAAGAGATTGATATAATGGATAGTGATTTCCCAATAGGGAAATCCCCGATACGGAAGACACTGTTGACCCGTTGACCATCGGCAACTCGGGGTTCAGCGGTTTGAATTACACGAAGAGTGCATACAGAGTTCGTGAAAGCGCGAACTTCGATATCCTAACTTGCAAAGGGAGGATCGTCGAGGAGCTAACTGTGGGTAGTAACGACTCCCGAGAGGAGTTGAAAGAGCATTGTTGCTCTTCAGGCCAAGGTTAGTAAAGGTCCTGGAGAGCGGCTTGCCGTCAAGGGCAGGTTGCATCACAGTGGTATCAGAGTAGGACATCTTTGCTTTCTAAAGCAGAGACAGAGATTCAACATGCCGCCGAGAAGGGAGAGGCAGTCGCCTGATCGTGAAGACAGGGATGCCCACAGAAGGGGAAGGCCAGCAGGTAATGCTGAAATGGAATGCCAGTTGCGAGATCTCCGAGCTCGGCTTGAGGAGATGGAGACTGCGCAGAGACGCGGAGCTGTAGCAGCAGAGTTCAGCGATTCTGAGGTCGAAGAAGAGGCTGGGCACGATTCCAAGAAGGTCTCAACAGAGGACACATCAACAGAGAGGTTGATCAGAGCCATTTCGAGGATGAGCTCGAAGACAAAGATGGATATTCCCGTCTAAGAGGGGAATTTGAATGCAGAGGAGTTGCTGGATTGGATCCAAGCACTCGATACCTACTTCAATTATGAAGACATCGAAGAGGACAAGAAGGTGAGGCATGTTGTCACGAAGCTGAAAGGACATGCAGCCTTATGGTGGGATGAGTTGCAGGCGGACAGGCGCTGCAAAGGTAAACAAAAGATCAAAAGCTGGGACCGGATGATCGCTAAGTTGAAAGCAAAGTTCATCCCGAGGGACTACCAGATCACACTGTTCAGGTGCATGTAGAACCTGAGACAGAAGTGGATGACGGTGAAAGAGTACACCGAGGAGTTCTACAGGCTCAATATTCGAGCAGGTCATCGGGAGAGTGATGACGAAAAGGTGGTGAGATACCTGAATGGGCTAAGGTATGACATTCAGGACAAGTTAAGCATGGTGACCATTCGAATAGTTGAGGATGCGTACCAGATGGCTTTAAAAGTAGAGGAGAAGCTGAGCTGCAAGAAGGGACAATGAGGGCGAGGCAGGAGCCAGCCCCGAGGCAAGACAGTTGCCCAAGAGAGAACCCAAAAGCCCAAGGAGGATTGGAAGAGGCCTCAAGGGAAAGCTGAAAGAGGAGGAACCTCACAGCAAAGGCAGCAAACTGCTGAGTCGAGGAGGTAGTAAGATGATCAGCAAGGGGATTATGCTGACGTGAACACATTTCCTCGTACCCGAGGTCAAGGCAGAGGATGTGGAGGAGTGATCACATGTTTCACATGTGGAAAAGACGGACACAAAGCCGTTGATTGTCTAGACAAGAAAATGGATAGAGGGAAAGCTCACATCGCTGAGGCGTAGAGGCCTGATGTTGAAGATAAGGAAACTGGAAGTGGGAAGTCACTAACAGTGCACAAAGTTCTCTTGAAACCCGAGAAGGAGGTGGAAGACACAGCGCAAAGATGCCAACTGTTCAGGACCACGTGCAAGACCCAGGGCTGGAAATGCAAGGTCATCGTGGACAGTGGAAGCACCGATAATCTTGTTTCAACCGAGATGGTGGAGAAATTGGCACTGGAGACGCACAGACACCTGAGCCCATACAAAGTATCATGGCTGCAGAAAGGGCACCAGGTATGTGTTACAAAACAATGCTTGGTTAATTTTAAGATGGGTGAATATAGGGATAAAATTATATGTGATGTTATACCCATGGATGTCTGTCGTGTATTATTGGGGAGACCATGGCAGTTTGACAGAAATGTTGTTCATGATGGGAGGATGAACACATATACCTCAGAGAAGGATGGGGTAACACACACACTGCGGCCGATAAAAAATAAAGAAGTGAACCCGGAAACGAGAAGTACAATACTTCTCATGAGTGGGAAGGAACTTCTCACGGAGATGGAGAAGAATGAAGATCCACAGTTCTTTGTGGTCGGGAAGCCGAAGATTGTCCTGACAAGCACAAGAGTGGATGACTTGCTGGAGGATATTCAGGAACTGTTGGAAGAGTTCGCTGATATCATCATGGATGAACTACCTTGTTCATTGCCACCGGTGTGGAGTGTGAGCCATCATATTGACCTCATACCTGGAGCAAGCTTGCCGAACAAGGCAGCGTATAGGTTGACACCTCAAGAGAATGAGGAGGTCAAAAGGCAGGTATAGGATCTGCTGGACAAAGGACTGGTGAGGGAAAGTCTTAGTCCGTGTGTTGTTCCAATGGTACTGAGTCTGAAGAAGGATGGAGGCTGGAGGATGTGTACAGACTCCAGGGCGATTAATAAGATCACCATCAGGTACATATTTCCATTGCCGAGAATGGATGACTTGATGGATTGCCTGAGTGGAGTGAATTATTTTTCAAAGATTGATCTCAAGAGCGGATACCATCAGATCCAAATGAGAGAGGGAGATGAATGGAAGACAACATTCAAAACAAACGAAGGTCTGTACAAATGGTTGGTCATGCCGTTTGGGTTGACAAACGCGCCAAGCACTTTCATGAGGCTNACACTTGAGGCATTTAGCCACTGTGATGAGAAGACTGCAGCAGGAGAAGCTACTGATCAATTTGAAGAAGTGCTCGTTCATGCAGACAGAACTCATATATCTGGGTTTTGTTATTTCAGCTAATGAGTTGAAAATGGATCCTGAGAAGGTGAACGTGATAAAGAACTGGCCGTCTCCCAGGAATGTATTTGAGGTAAGAAGCTTCCATGGACTCGCTAGTTTCTACAGAAAATTCGTTCGAAATTTTAGTGGAATCAGTGCAGCGATGATGGACACGGTCAGAAAGCGGCATAAGGTTTTTCAGTGGACAGCAGAGGCTGAAAGGAGCTTCAATTTTCTGAAGCGAAAGATAACAGAGCAACCAGTGCTGGTGTTACCCGATTTTCAGAAGACCTTTCAGGTGAAATGTGATGCGAACGGGTATGCTGTTGGAGGGGTCTTGAGTCGGGATGACAGACCTGTTGCATATTACAGTGAGAAGTTGGATGATGCGAAGATAAAATACTCCACATATGACAAATAATTCTAAGCCATCATACAGGCATTGAAGAAGTGGAGACATTACTTGATACCCAAGGAGTTTGTATTGTACAGTGATAATCACGCATTGCAGTTCGTAAGTTAGCAGGAAAAGCTAAACCAAAAGCATGCGAAATGGGTGGAGTATATGCAGAATTTCACCTTTGTGATCAAGCACATTTCGGGGAATGCTAACAAGGTAGCTGACACCTTGAGCAGAAAATGTTTATTGCTGCAGGAATTCAGAGTGAAAACATTGGGCTTTGAAAACCTGAAAGACATGTATGCAGGTGATGCAGACTTCGGAGAAGCTTATGAAGCAGCCGAGAACCCAGTTCTCAGGGATCAGAGCCTGTGGATGGATTTTATGATTCAGGATGGATTTCTATTCAAACGTAATCAGCTATGCATACCAGATTGCTCTATGAGGGAGAATTTGGTGCAGGAAAAACACAGCGGAGGCTTAGCAGGTCATTTCGAGGATGACAAAACATTCACCAAGCTGAGCGAGTTGTATTATTGGCCGGGCATGTGAGCAGATGTAAAGAGGTTTGTTGACAGGTGTCGGATATGTCAACATGCGAAGGGGCGAAAGCAGAACACCGGGTTCTATCAGCCATTGCCTATACCCGAGAGGCCATGGGAGGCCATTAGCATGGACTTTGTGTTGGGTTTGCCGAGAACACAACAAGGAGTTGATTCCATCTTCATGGTGGTAGACAGATTCTCGAAGATGGCACATTTTATCCCATGTCATAAGACCAGCGATGCGACACACATCACGAATTTATTTTTCAAAGAGATTGTGTGATTTCATGGCTTGCCAAGAAGCATAGTCTCGGACAGGGACACAAAGTTCATAGGTCATTTTTGGAGGACGCTATGGAGGAAGCTGGGAACTGATTTGGCCTTTAGCTCAGCGTATCATCCGCAGACAGATGGGCAGACCGAGGTGGTGAATAGGAGTCTGGGGGATCTATTGAGGAGCCTGGTGACGGAGCATCACAGCAGCTGGGATCAGATCCTACCACAGGCAGAATTTGCATACAACGATTCGGTGAATCGAAGTACAGGTAAGAGCTCGTTCCAAATTTTGTATGGAACATAGCTGAGAGGAGCTTTTGAGCTCAGGGAGTTAGAACAGGCTGAAACTAGCAGCGCAAGAGCTGAAGAGTTCGCTGAGGCGATGCAAGAACTTCACGCGGAGGTGAAGCAATGACTACAGAGGTCAAATCAAGAGTATAAGCGCAGAGCCGATCAGAGGAAGAGGCAACTTCAGTTTGAAGTGGGAGAAATGGTTCTGGCGCACTTGAGGAAGGAGAGGTTCCCAAGGGGAACATATAACAAGCTCAAAATGAAGAAGATCGGACCATGAAAAATCCTGAGGAAGTTTGGAGAAAATGCATATGAGCTTGAGTTTCCGGCTGGCATCGGGATATCCCTGATATTTAATGTTTCAGACCTATACCCGTATAAGGCTGAGGATGCAGGAGCTGGAGGTAATGAGGAACCAGTGATCCAGTGGCAAAAACAATTACCAGTTGCACAGAAACCTCAGATGGAGTGCATACTGGATAAGAGAGTAGGCAGGAAGACCAAGAGGAAGCAGTATCTTGAATACCTGGTAAAATGGAAGTATCACCCAGTGGAGGATGCCAGCTGGGAGACAGAGGCAGAAATTCAGAAGCATGGGTAGACTGTAAAGGAGCTCATGGACAGGAGCCCATGAAATCTTTTGAGCCGAGGAGTATGATGCAGGAGCATCCACATATTATCAAGCGAGCCAGCGCGTGGAGCAGGAAAAAGACAGCTGGACGAGCCAGCAAACTTCTTTTTGAATTTTACTTTGATATTTGTTGTGCCAAGCATTAATGAGTTAATGTAATGAAGCGCATTTGTATTGTAATGTAGATAGAAAGGCATTTATTAGAATTAATGCTGGTAGATAGAAATTAACTGTAGATTAGACAGTTTTACTTTCGAGAGGGAGAACAGAATATAGGCACCCTCCTTTGTACATTGTATTATTCATTCAGCATTCATACAGGAGCAATAAGAGAGGAGCAGAGAACCTGTGAAGAATCCCCATGTACAGATATTGAATTAATAGGAAATCTTTGATTCAATTCATGGTTGTGATTATTCTCTGTGTGCTGTTGATATTATGCTATTGCATATTTGCTTCTTGTTATGCCTTCATTTTATACGCTGTGTATGTGATTTCATGGTAGATTTGAAGTCTGAGAGATTGAGAGAATAAGTTTCAATTTTTTCTCTGTTTGAGCCAGGAGATTCCTGCATAGAGTGTAGTGAAATTCCTCCGCATAGAGTTCGTTGAGGGGGCTCAACAGTTAAGCTCTTATTCTCGTTCACCCAGGAATTGGTTTGGGTTATCTAAGTCGTGCAAGTGAAGTGCAGGTCTGATTCGAAGCCTCGAAGGTGAGTCTGAGGAAAGGAATACGGGACTACTTTTGCTGGAAGCGCATGGAATCCAGAAGACCCAACACTTTGGGAGTGATTGGACGACGAGCACAAGGAGTGTGCAAACCTTCAGCTAAAGGAGGGGAAGAACCAAAGCTTAGGAGGAATAGTCCCTTGTGATTTCCGGGAAAAAGGCCAGGAAAAGTTCCAAGCAGGAGAAGCTTCGCAGCGAAGGATTCATCAAGAGGAAGAGAATCGACGACTTGAAATCGTGGAGAAGAATCGCGAGTCTCCACGGACCGTTAGATCTGAGAGGAGTTGCAAGGGAGTTAACTCGCGGCGGACAAAGAACCAAGCGTCGTCGCATATCAGCATTCGGTGATTTACAAGGTAAGAGTTTACCCATTGAAATCGCGAGTCACGAAGTACCGATTTTATCAGGGCCGTTGATCTGAGTGGGTGCACATGGAACGAGATCCCGGGAGGTCGGGACTCGGCATTCGAGGTTTTGGCATCAAAGAAAATCTGCATCGCGGATCCGCGATCCGCGAAGTCCCAAGGTGACGTGGTCGAGTGGGACCCCAGGAAGCGAGTGAAGTACAGGTGGCGCAATCACGGGGAATCGGCACCTCGGCACTCGGGGTTTGTAAGATCAAGAGATTGATATCGTGGATAGCGATTTCCCGATAGGGAAATCCCCGATACGGAAGACACCGTTGACCCGTTGACCATCGGCAACTTGGGATTCGGTGCTTTGAATTGCACGAAGAGTGCATACAGAGTTCATGAAAGCGCGAACTCCGATCTCCCAAATTGCGAAGGGAGGATCGTCGAGGAGCTAACTGTGGGTAGCAAGGACTCCCGAGAGGAGTTGGAAGAGCATTGTTGCTCTTCGGGCCGAGGTTAGTAAAGGTCCTGGAGAGCGGCTTGCCATCGAGGGCAGGTTGCGTCAAAGTTTATCTTGTAGTAGAAATATTTGAACAAAGGCCCTACATTTTCCATTTATTTTGAAAGAAAATTTTGGCGACTCTTCAAACTTTTATACAAATTCTAAAATCGTGAGAGAAGGATGTTAGTACATTTAAAATATTGAGAGAAGGATATTGTCACATGGGTAGGAATTTGAAAATGTTTTCACTTGGATAATTTCAAAATGTTTTCGTTTTGATAATTTCAATACTTGTTTTTCCTATAAATGAGAAAATTGACAGGTGAGACAAATTTTTAACTGTAAAATACAAGCAAATAACTTGAAATTTTTAACCATAAAATACAAGTAAATATCCCTTCACAAATAATTTGTTGTCTTTCAAATTCCATCACTGGTTGACACACATGTTTTCTTTTAAAGAGACAAAAGATGTGTTGTGTGGGTGCAATAGAATCTTTCTAAGAAAAAATGGAAGCTACAAATACAAGTAAAACTATTTATGAGTTGCCTTATGATGAATGTCGAACAATGGACTGCATATGTTGCTATGAAAAAAAATGAGACTTACACGAGAGAGATAATTGCAGGTTCTAAATTCCAGACAATGCCAAGAAAGTCTCCATAAATTGAAATTCCCAGAAATTATCGTCGATATTGCGGTGCACTGGATACAAAAAACAACTTGTTAAATAAAATTGTGAACTATGTTGTATTGGTAGGTCTGGGATTTACTTTCAACATTCAAGTCACTATAGGGCAGATCTAGGATGCCAACGAGAGAGGATCTAACGGATTTTGTGAATCTCATGGGAGAAAGAGGATCCAGTGGATTTTGTGGATCTCATGGGGTAAATACCCATACACGACAATCGACATGCGACGACGAGGGGATAATGAGACAAGTACCAACAATTTATTGCTTCATGGTGAATGGACAATTTAATGTGATCAAAAAATGGAGATGGTGGCTGGAAAGCACGGATCACATCCACCATGCATGGTATGGCATGGGATATCAATAACCATGTAGCAACCTCCCAATCATTGGGTTGTTGCATGGTGGATAGCCTCTTCCATTGGAGTAATTAACTCCCTACTTGTCTTATGTACTTAATATAAGGTATTCTTCATCATATTGTTAAGATTAT
>JASDQU011401750.1:0-17812 GCA_032191745.1 Picea mariana
AACGTTTTCGGTGGTTAATGAGCACGCCGAGGGCTCGCCCAAACCACCGAAAGTCTCCTTTTTTGCATCCTTTGAATAAACCAAGTATCAAGAAATTTATTGAAATATGAAAATAGAAAACTAGTTGAGCATGCATGTGACCACTAGCTTAGGAAATCCTCTACAAAGTTCAACCAAGAAGACGATTTGACTTTGGGAGTTAACAGATACAACCCAGTATTCCGTCTTTTCCCCTTTGCATGATAGAAGGTTCTACATCTATTGAGAAATTTCTGCACATATGTCCTCATTCCTGGCCAATAATACAATTCGTTCAGTTGCACAAATGTTTTTTCATGGCCGAAGTGTCCAGCTAATCCCCCACTATGCTTTTCCTTCAAAAGGTTTTCTCTCATAGAACTCTTCGGGATACACAACTAATTTCCTTTGAATAATAGTCCATCCTTAATTAAATATGCAATCCATTGGCTCTTGTCTCTCAAACCAGGCTTCTCACATGCTTTTTAAGCATCCTTGAAATCTAAATCATCTCTGTATATTTCCTTAAGGCTATCAAAACCTAAGGTGTTCACTTGAAACTTCTACAGAATCAAACATTTTTTGCTCAATGCATCAACAACCTTGTTAACATTTCTGTAAATATGCTCTATAACAAAAGTAATGTTTTGCATGAACTCAACCCATTTTGTATGTTTCTAGTTTAGTTTCTCCTGTCTGGTTATAAACTGCAAGGCCATATTGTCTCTATACAAAATGAACTCTTTTGGAACCAGGTAGTGCATCCATTTCTTCAATGCATGTATGGATGCATAAAACTCTTTACCATAAGTGGAGTAATTTCTTTTGGACTCATTCAGTTTCTCACTGAAGTATGCAATTGTTCTATTGTCTTGACTTAAGACTGCTCCAATCACAAATCCACTTGCGTCACATCTCACTTGAATTTTTTTAGTAAAATCTAGCAGAACCAAAACTGGTTGTTTAGTTATATTCTCTTTCAACAACTTGAAACATTTCTCTGCCTCCTCTGTCCAATGAAAATATTTATGTCTTTTCTTGACTGAGTCCATCATTGGTGCACAAATCCCACTAAAATTTCTGATGAACTTCCTGTAAAAACTGGCTAGTCCATGGAAGCTTCTGAATTCAAAGATATTCCTTGGCGATGACCATTCTTTGATTGATTTTACCTTCTGCGGATCCATCTTCAAATCATTCGAAGAGATCACAAAACCCAAGTAAATAAGCTTTGTCTTCATGAAAGATGAATTCTTCATATTTATCAACAACTTCTTTTGTTGAATCCTCCTCATCACTAGAGTTAAATGTCTCAAATGTTCTTCTTCAGTCTTTCTGAAAATCAGTATATCATCAAGATACACAATTACAAACTTTCCAATGAAATCTTTCAAGACTTCATTCATCAATATCATGAAAGTACTTGGTGCATTCATCAAGCCAAATGGCATGACAATCCATTCATACAGTCCTTCATTCATCTTGAATGTTGTCTTCCATTCATCACCTTCTGTCATTCTAATCTGATGATATCCTCTTTTCAAATCAATTTTTGAAAAAAATTTGTCCCACTCAAGAAATCCACCAATTCATCCATTCTGGATAAAGGAAATCTATACCTGATGGTGATTTTGTTTATAGCCCTCGATTCTGTACACATTCTCCATCTGCAATCCTTCTTCAGAATTAAAACTATAGGTACAACGCATGGACTCAAGATCTCTCTAATCAATCCTTTGTCCATCAAATCCTGGACTTGCTTATTAACCTCTACATTCTTCTGCAGTGTGATGCAGCACCCCTACCTCAACAAGTTCTGCTTGACCTCCCGGTCTAAGGATCGTTCTTAATCTCCCCTTGAGCCGAAATGGCTCTTCTATTCCCAACTGGAATATTCACACCTGTAACCACATGTCCTTATTAGGAGTTATGCCTGTGCAATCAAGAACTAGGCACAAACTCTTAACCATGTGACCAACCAATGTGACCACAACCTTTATCCAAAAAGGTGTTTCGCAGATCACGATTCTGGGGGTATTGTCGTGATACAAATCCAACACTCCACATTCACAAAACCCCAAAACCTGATGTGGGACCTCTCCCCAGGACCAGATCTGATGGTCCTGTGTCTCATCCTCAATCAATGTCCACAATCATGTCGCAACTTCGCATTTCGCGATATTGGGACTGTTTATGTAACGCAATCCCAATGCTCCAACTCCCGACTTCTGAAATGTCAAGATATGAAGTCAAGAGATAAATGACTCTCGTTGATCCAGATCCAACGTATATTATTCCTCCTGGGCTTGTGAGTGTTGAAAGGTTATCAGCCTTATCCTTCTCGCTGATCTACTAGATCCAACGACTCATGGAATTTCGGTATTCCTCCCTTCGAGAAGTCCCACCATTCGTTCATATTTTCAATGGCTCGAAGCTAAAGGAATTGGTGTCAATTCTTCTTGGGTCGACCTTTGTGAGGTGAATTAAGCCTTCTGCTTTTCTTTGAATCCCTCGAAGTCTCTATTCCTTTTGAGCTTGGCTTCTACTGCAATTCAAGAATTCTAAGGGTTCTTTGCGTGCACTCATTTTGGCACTCACGATAACCTCTAGTTATTTGGAGTCTTCCTCTTCTGTGCACTCCTTGCAACAAAAATACTTCAACCCCTCACTTGGGTTGGAAAAATATAAGACTTCAACCTTCCTGTTCACTCCTTACACGGCTCTGTGCTATATTCGTACTTCTACTGGTATGAGAACAACGATATCTCTCCTAAGATTTTCTGAGGTAAAACTCAGAACCTATCAACACACTCTTTGTGGACTTTCACTACACTCCTTGTAGGAATTCTCAGGACGAGAAAAAATTGAAACTCATTCTCTCCCTCTCAAAGACTTCATAAATTCAACATGAAACCATACATACACATGACATTGAAACAAAATGCATAACAGAGACTAGAATTAACTGTAAACATACCATTCAATAGATGTAAACAGAATTCATAACACCATGAAATTTGGATCAAATCTTCCTTATATTAATCCAAGTGAATTTGTACATGGGTTCTATAGCATCAACTATCTGCTTATACAACCTTTTTTTCTTCTCTTCTCTCCTATTCTCTTGCTCTACAGCTCTCTAATTCTTACAATGAGAATAATACTACAATACAATACATACGAGGGAGATTTCTAGAGTTTTCCCTCCTACACTCTAAGCTATCTAATTGAAATAAAAGCTACAACTACTTTACATTTAATACAATAAATTCCTTCAACAAACAGATGAGAGAAACCACTCAAGATCTAAATTACAACTCGAAACATAAATGTGAATGCATCCTTTCAAGATATTACATTAATGTCTTATCCTTTCAAATTCAAAATGCTTTCAAAATGTACGTTGGTGCATATCTAGTTGTCCTTCACTCTTGCGCTTGCTTTGCTGGCTTTCTTACGATGCTCATGCATCACGATGTCAATCTGTACACTGCTTTTTTTGGTAAAATCACTCCTGGTATAAGGTCAATGTGATGGCTTATACTTCTGATGGGCGACAACGAACAAGGCAATTCGTCCACCACTATATTAGTGAAATTCTCCAACAGTTCCTGAATTTCCTCAAGTAGATCATCTATCGAGGTACTGGTCAAGATAAATCTAGGTTTTATAACCATAACAAACTGAATTTATTGATCTTTTATGACTTCATCCATAAGTTCCTTCCCACTCATGAGAAGTATAGTATGGCTTTCTTCTTCTTTCACCTTCTTGTCTTCAATTGGCAACAACCTATGCATCCTACCATTCTTCTCTAAGGTGTAAGTATGCTTTCTTATGTCATGAATAACATTTTTGTCATATTGCCAAGGCCTCCCCAACAAAAGATGACATACATCCATGGGAATTACATCACATAAAATCTCATTTTTATATCCCCCTATCTTAAATTCAACTAAACATTGTTTAGTGATGGTTACCTGATGTCCTTTTTGCAACCACTAAACTTAATACGGTCTTGGATGTGTAACTGTCTCCAATTACAGCTTCTCCACCATCTCTGTGGATACTGAGTTATATATGCCTCCACTATCATCAATCACATTGCATACCCTATCTTTGGTCTTGTAGTCCTAAACAAATTGTTCCTCTGGACTGGATTTTCCATCTCTTTCTCTAGTTTCAAGAAGATTTTCCTCATCATCAAGGATCTTCCACCTTCTGCATGTTCTGCCTCAACATTTCATCTTTGGACTTCTGAAATGTGAGCTTGGACTCTCCTTTCTGGGTGGTTATGAGGTTTCTTCTCTTCATCCTTGGGCTTATGTACTCTTTCTTGGGAAATTGCTTTGCCTCTACTCTGACTTCTACCTCTGCCCCTTTGACCTTGATTACGGGACAATTTTTCTTCTACCTTCAGAGCAACTTGATAAGAATCTTCTACATTTTTTATTGTCACCATGCTCATCTCATCCTAAATCTCATATCTCAGGCCATTCATATATCTGGCGACCTTTTCATCATCACTTTCATGATAACCTACTCCGATGTTTAACCTGTAAAACTCCTTTGTATAGTCCTTCACTATCATCCCTTTTTGTCTCAAATTTTGCATTCTCCAAAACAAATTGATTTGATAATCTCTGGGTATGAATTTGGCTTTCATCTTCGCTACCATTCTATCTCGGCTCTTAATTCTTTGGTTTCCTTTTCAATGCCTGTTAGCCTATAGTTCATCCCACCATAGTGTTGTATGTCCTTTCAGTCTAGTGACAATGTGATTTACTTTCTTATCTTCTTCGATATCTTCATAATCGAAGTATTTATCTAAAGCTCTAAACTAATGTAGTATCTCCTCAACGTCCAAGTTGCCTTCATACATCGAGATGTCCAACTTTTCTCTAGCACCTATTCTTGCAACAACTTTAAATAGACATTCCTCTGAAGCATCTTCGGCTATAGCTTCATCTGCTCCTTCTTCATTCTCTCTTTCTGCCTCATTGATCTCTCTAGTATTAGGTGCTTGTTTCTTTGTTGTCTCCATAACATCTAATCGAGAACGAATTTCTCTCATTTCCCTCTTCACAGTTGGATCGGGTAAAGTTCTTTCTAGATGTCTTCTTGGCAACATTGTTTCAAATTTCACCACACAAAATTCAAATCACAGTTGTTCTATATCTTCTCTTGCTTATAGAAAACAATAGTTGTAATCTTTGATACCACCTGATGCAAAGCCCCACCTCAGTAGGGTCTGCTGACCTCCCAGTCTATGGATCTTCGAATTCTTCTGAGACGAATTGGTTCCTTGTTCCACGTTGGAACCTTCAACACATATAAAACAAAGGTCCTTTTATGAGCTCCACTTGTGCAAGAAAGCACTAGGCGCAAGCTCCTCCCACGCGACTTACCAAAAGGCATTTCGCACTTCGCGATTTTGGGAATTATAATTCAAGTCACCCCAACTCCTCCAATTCCCAAAATGAGAAATAGGGCTTAACAATCCCTAGCTCCTCCCTTTAATTATTTGCTGATGTGGCCTCCAACTGCAACCTGGGGTCCATCTTCCGAGCATTTTGGGACTTCACGCATTGGTAACTTGCGAAATGCTTCTCTCCCCTTCTCTTGAAATGTGAACTCTCCATGACCACTATCTCAGATCGATGGTCCTAAGTTCTCATGATCCAACACTCCAAATTATTCCTTTGCGAATTGGAATTTCATGTTTCGCGAGTATAGAAGGGGACTTCCCTCTTCCTTCCGACTCCTGACTTCTCAATTTCTCCTTCACATAGAAGGGGTCAATAGTGAAATATCCTCTTGAGATTAATGAATACTATCCCTTGTGAGCTTGCAGGTGTTGAAATACCCTCAGCCCTTATCCTCCTTGCAGATTTGCTGGATCCAACAGCCCATGGAAATCGATGGTTTCCCCTTCAGGAATTTCAATCGTCCGTCTAGCTCTAAATGCTTCCTGGCCAAATAAGTTGTCATCAAACCTTTTGAACTTGGTTCCACGAGGTGACTTCAACCCTTGTATTTCCTCTGAACTTCTCCAAGTCTCTATCACTCCTGAGCTTGATCCTCGTTGCAAAATCAAGGATTCTAAAGAATCCTACATGCACCCTTTGTGGATTCCACAATAACCTTTGGTTATTTGACAACTCCAACTCTATGCACTCCCTGTGACATAATTCCTTCAACCGCTCACTTGGGTTGGAAAATTCTAAGACTCTGCTCAGCCTGTGCACACCTTTCACGGATCGGTGCTCTACCTGCACTTCTATTAGTATAAGTTAATGCTATCTCTCCTAAGATTTTCTGAGGTAAAACTCAGAATCTTCTCAACGCACTCCTTGCGGAATTTCACTACACTCCTTGCAAGAATTATCAGGAAGAGAAACAATTGAAACTCATATTCTCCTCACAGACTTCATACATTCAACATGAAATCACATACATATGGCATTGAAACAAATGCATAACAGAGACTGGAATTAAACTGTAAACATAACATTCAATAGATACATATAGTAACCAAAATACACCAGACAATTTGGATCAAAGAATTCTTATATTAATTCAAGTACTTTTGTACATGGTCTACAACAATATCTATCTGCTCATACAACTTCTTAAATCTCTATTCTTCTCTGCTCTCCTATGCTCTCTTTTCTCTACAACTCCTACAATGAGAATGATAATACAATACATCTACGAGGGAGTCTTCTTGAGTTTTTCCCTCCTACAACCTTGAGATATCTTATCGAAATTAAAGACTACCATCTACTTTACATTTATTACAATAAATGTTCACAACCGGCAGATGAGAGCAACACTCAAGATCTGTGTTACAATCCCCAAAACATTAAAAGCAATTACATCCTTCCAGCTATTACATTAATGTGTTTTCTTTTGAAATTTCAAAACATCTTCAAAATGTGCGCCGGTATATCCAGTTGTCCTCCACTCATGCTTGATGACGATGGTCCTGCATCAACTATCAACGTTCTTGTATGTGACTGTTGTTATTATGTTGCGGTTCTCTAGGAGGGACTGTCATTATGCAATCTTTGGCCATGTGTCCAAAATTGTTACATTTGTAACATTCCACTTCGGTGCTCAAAGATTCAAACCTGTTGTAACTTCTTCTCTGTGTTTCACTAGGCCTTCTTGGATAACCCCTTTGTGTATTACTTTCAAACTTGTTTTTGTTCCTATTGTTATCTCTGCAATTCTCAGCTTTGTGTACAAAATTATTACATGCATAACATAAACCAGAAAAGATAGTTTGATACCTGGGAGTTGAAGATATTCTAAAAGGAGGCACTCTTATAAATTCTTCTTCTTCCTGAGGCCTATTTGTCGGTTGTTGATTCTGAAATATGAATCTTCTCGGTGGAGGAGTGTCCCTGTAATCTTCCTTGTAGATATTCCTATCCCCCTTGATTGTTTTTGCATATCTTTTTGGATATGTTTCTTTCTCTTTTGTTTTGGAGCATGACCTCTTTTCTGTTTGATTGTATCCAAGTCCAAACTTGTCATGATGAGATTTTTGACTGCTGATAATGTCATCCAAAGCGTTTGAGTTGTTATGCATATTTTTCTTTTGAAGAACCTTTCTTAATGTGACAATCTCTGCTTCTAAATTTCCAATGATCTTGTCTTTTCCATCTAGTTGTTCTTTGAGTGCCTCTTCAATTCTTTTATCTTCTTCTATTTGAACCTTCAAATTTGTGATCATTTGTTCTAGTTCTTGAGTGTTTTCTTTCTTTTCGAGTTCTGCTTGTAGTTTCTTGTTTTTCTTCTTTTCTCTTCTAATAACTTCTATGGCATGCATTAATTCCTCTCAGTAGTCAACTTCTGCCTCTTCAATTTCTTCTTCGACTTCTTCATATTCTTTTTCGGCTTCTTCATATTCTTCTTCGAAGTCTTCTACTTCCATGAATAGAATGCTTTCTGTCTCACTGTCATTGACTTCATCTTCATATGATGATGAGATCTTCTTAAAGGAGGTACTCTTATAAATTCTTCTTCTTCCTGAGGCCTATTTGTCAGTTGTTAATTCTGAAATCTGAATCTTCTCGGTGGAGGAGTGTACCTATAATCTTCCTTATTGATCTTCCTACTCCCTTGATTGTTTCTACATATCATTTTGGATATGTTCCTTGCTTTGTTTTTTTGGATATTGACCCTTTTTATGTCTGATTCTATCCAAGTCCAAACTTGTCATGATGAGATTTTTGACTGTTGATAATGTCATCCAAAACGTTTGAGTTGTTCTGCATATTTTTTTTTTGAAGATCCTTTATTAATGTGACAACCTCTGCTTCCAAATTTCCAATGATCTTGTCTTTTTCTTCTAGTTTTTCTTTGAGTGCTTCTTCAATTCTTTTATCTTCTTGTATTTGAACCTTCAAATTTGTGATCATTTGTTCTAGTTCTTGAGTGTCTTCTTTATTGTCTAGTTTTGAGTGTAGTTTCTTGTTTTTCTTGTTTTTTCTTCTGATAACTTCTATGGAACACATTAATTCCTCTCGTTAGTCAAGTTATTCCTCTTCAATTTCTTCTTCGACTTCTTCATATCCTTCTTCAGCTTCTTCTTTATCAGAGTATTTTACTTCCATGAATAGAAATCTTTCTATCTCACTATCACTGACGTCATCTTCATCTGATGATGAGATATCTTCTTTGGTGCATAAGATTTTCTTCAAAACTTTCGTTGTGGTTCTTTTGCCTTTATATGTTTGTTTGTCTTTTGAGTAACCTTAATCATTTCTTTTTTTCTTATAAGGAAATTGTTAATAAAATGACCAATACTATCACAATTAAAACAAATAAAGGAAGCTTACCTCTATACCTACCGTCAATTCCCTTGTTCAGTCTTTTGACAAAGTTGGCCACTTCTTCATCATCTTCCAAGACGTCACTGTTGCTGCTATGTTCTTCTTTTTGCCTTGCCTTTTTCTTTGACTTTTTGGATGCTTTGAAGGCTTCTTCTTTTATATTTGGATTTTCCTATTCAGTTCTCATTTCATATGCTGTGAAGATTCCATGTAATTCATCCATACTTATTGAGTTTAGATCAGATCTAACTTCTAGTAATGATATCTTAGGGTCAAATCTCATAGGAAGAAATCTTAGTACTTTTTGAACAATTACAGATTCTTTGATTTATTTTCCCAATCCTATGATTTCATTTATTGTTTCATCAACTCGTAAAAACTGAGTTGCAATATTCTCATCTTCCTTCATCTTAAGTTTTTTGAATTGACCTCTGTAAGTTTGAAGCTTTGTTGCTTTGACTTTTGAATCTCCTTCATAAATATTTTGAAGTTTGTCCCAAATCTCTTTAGAGGATTTACAATGTGAAACTTTGGTGAATATTGTTTCACTAAGACCATTCGGAAATGCATTTTTAGCTTTGGAATTATTCTGACCAAGTTTCACTACTTTGTCATTTGTTGGTGGAACTCTTAGTGCTGTGTATCCATCTAAAATTGATTGCCAAATTTCAAATCCCTATGCTTGTATATATGTTTTCATCCTTATGCTACAAAATGAATACTTTTGTCCACTAAACTGTGGTATTCCATTTTTATGTAAGTTGTTTCTCTCCATGATCTACCTTTCAGTGGTTAAACTTATTTCTAAAGGAACCTGCTCTGATACCAATTGTTGGATTACTGAGAGAGGGGTGAATCATTAATAGATCAATATAATCCTTTTTAACCATATAATCCAACTGTTATATACATGTAGCATTATCAAACAATAATTGTAGAGTAAATAAGCAATGAAAAAATGAACAATCATACACATACACAGTATATCGGTGTTTTATGTTTATGTGGAAACCCAAAGTGGGATAAAACCACGAAATGTTTTTTCTTATATGTTTTGAAGAATTAAATTCATTGGAAGCACCAACTTCCTTTTTTTTCTAGCTGCAACTGGAAGGAGACTCCAACCCCCTTGTTTCTCAATCTACAACTTGAAGGAAACTCCAACTCCCCTATTCTCTCGCTACAACCAGAAGGAGGATACAACCCCCTATGTTCTCCGGCTACAACCGGAAGGTGACTACAACCACATGTCCTTTCCCCGTCCAACTACCCTAAAGTAGAAGTAGAATGATGGAACAACTGTCACACTATCACTGTGAGATATACTGCTGTAAACCTGTACCAATAAACTTGAACTATGCATCAAACATTCATCAACCTGTAATAAACCTGTACCATAAACAAGTGCATCAACCATGCACCAACCTGTACCAAACAACCTGTAATCAACCTGTACCATAAAAAAGTGCATCCAACCATGTACCATGTATGTACCAATCATGTGTCAACTACTCATCAATTATGACTCATTAATATGTACCAACATATTCTACTATACACCTCATGTATGTGCCAACTCATCAACTACTTGTCTCAGCCATGTACCCAACATGTAATTCAACCAAAAGCCTTCATCAATATCATCCAAATATGATTTGTAACTTTGTAATAGACCTGGTGTATATGATCACATACCTGCAAACCTTTCTTAACTTTAACAACAAGAGACTAGCATTTTCATCAAACTTTTCTTTAGTCTCACATGACTAGTTTTAGATTAGTCAACAACCCTAACTTGAAATAATCATAACTATGTACCTGTAATGAATAAAGATCTGAAAATTATACACAAAGCTCTTCAGTGTTTTTTATGAAATTCCTCCAGGTTTCACTACTTGGAACCTCTCAGAAAAGGAGTTATAGAAAAAATGACATACCTTTCTTAATTTTGGCTTATTCTAGAGAGATACCTTGTAGAGCATGCCCACACAAAATATTAGTTGAATGGATCTGAAAATGTTACACATAATAACACAAACTATAATATAACCAACACATTTGGTCTTACTAAATTTGGATCTGTTATGAAGAAGTTATGACGTGTTTACTAGAAACACTTGTTTTAGACTAGTTTCAAGGCTAGCCACAAACCCTATTTTCCACGGAGTGTAAATCCACAAATAAATTGACCCATAAGTTGAATGTTTGACCATAGATACTTGAATATGTTTCATCAATGGCCTAGTAATTTCACGGTCTGAATCATTCTAGAAAAAAAGTTATTACGAAAATGGTGAGATGACCTATAAATAACATACCTTAGAAAGCATCATCAAAAGAACTTATCCTCCCTTGAATTCCATCCTTATTTTCTTCACCTTCCCTTTGAAATTTGGCTTAGGTATCATTTGGTTACCTCATAAACCTATAGATATTCAATATTCTCAAGTGTGATATGAAATGAGAGAGTTGTGCCTCTTATTTATACTCTCCAAATATCTTCCTTAGAAGCATCTTCTAGGTCACTTAACCCATTTCTAGGTCACTTAACCCATTTATAGGTCACTTAACCTATTTTGCTCATTTTAAGGGTTAACTAGTTTCCCTAATTATAAAGTTATCCATTACTTTATCATTTAAATATTCCTCCTTGACTTTGTCACCTCACTTTATCATTTAAATAATCTTCTTTGATTTTGTCACTTCACTTTATTATTTAAATAATTCTTATTGACTTTGTTACTTTACTTTATCATTTAACTAATAATTTCTTCTTTGCAATCTCCTTGATTTCTTTGACCTTTTGGGGATTCAAGCCAACCTAAGAGGGTCCTCCAAATTCATAAGGCCATAACTCTCAAAACGTGAGGAGTTATGTGACGTTCCACATACCACTAGAAATGGAATGACATGTACTATCCATATAGAATAGTATTACCTTCAAATATATTAAAACTCATACCATTATACATGAAACAACCTTGGGTCCATTACCCAAACCTTTGTGCTACTAGAATTCGCTACTAGACTTTCTTCAAGGTTGAAAACAATGACAACCAACCTTAATCAACAATATCCCCCTTTGGCATTGATGAAAATACTCTAATCCAATAATGAAATCATTTCATGCAATACTAAAGTCATATTATTCATGCTCCCCCTAGAACCATGCCTCTGTTCTCTGCATCTTTGTGACCATTTCTCCCCCTAGAATCATGCCTCTGTCCTCTGCATCTAATGAATTTCTCCCCCTTTTGCATCAATGACAAAGGTATCTTTCCATCCATGGTTGCTCCCCCTGACTAAATTGTCCTGTTTATGGTCCTTCCTCATGTACATCTAAGACATATAAGATAATAATTCAAAAGAATTCATTTTGGAGTAGAAATAACTCCAAGTCTTTGGCGAAGATACTCAAATGCTTCCCGTGGAAGTGGTTTTGTAAATATGTCTGCCACTTGGTTTTTTGTGCCCACATACTCAACTCTATTGTTATTTTCCGCAACTTGTTCCCGTAGAAAGTGATACTTGATTGGAATGTACTTCTTCTTGGAGTGCATCACCAGGTTCTTTGAGATACTGATGGCCCTTGTATTATCACAATATATTAGACTGGGATCATCATACTCAACCTGTATATCTGTCAAAGTTTGTTTCATCCAAAGAACTTGTGTACAACATGTTGCTGCTACAATATACTCTGCCTCAGATGTAGATAGAGATATTGATGAGTGTTTCTTGCTTAGCCATGATACTAAACACTCACATAGGTAGAATGTTTCTCCAGTGGTTCTTCGTCGATCATCAATACAACCTTCCCAATCTGCATCTGTGTAAGCAATAAGAGATAGATCCTTTCCTTTTGTATACCATAATCCAAACTCTTCTATTCCTTTGAGATATCTAAAAATTATCTTCACTGCTAATACATGTTATTCCTTTGGTGCTGCTTGAAATCGTGCCACCTGTCCAACTGCCTGCATTACATCTGGTCTGGATTCTGTCACATATAGTAGGATGCCAATCATTGACATGTATTTCCTCTGATCTGTAGACCTTGAATCATCATCTTTTCTTAACTTGCAACTGGTTTTCAATCTTCCATTCCGAACCTCTTTAACATTTCTATGATATACTTGGTTTGAGAAATAAAAATTCCTTGGTTTATTTGATGTATTTGAAGTCCGAGAAAGAAGGATAGTTCTCCAAGTAATGAAATTTCAAATTCATTCTGCATATCCTTTGCAAATTTCTGTCTTAACCTATTATCATCACTACCAAAAATAATATCATCAACATAAATTTCAATTAATAAAATACTATCTTGACTTACCTTGATGTAGAAGTTGTTGTCTGCACTTCCTTTCTTGAATCCTACCTATTGTAGATATTTATCCAGTCTATAGCATTCCATGCTCTAGGAGCCTGTTTTAGACCATACAAGGGCTTCTTTAATTTACACACATATTATGCATTCTCTGGCCACTTAAATCCTTCTGGTTGTTCAATGTATACTTTTTCTTCAAGTTCCCCATTCAAAAAATCTGATTTTATGTCCATCTAATACACTTTAATATTTTTGGAGCATTCATAAGCTAAAAGTAATCGGATTGCTTCCATTCTGGAAAATGGGGAAAATGTCTCTTCAAAGTCAATTCCTTCAACCTGTGCATGTCCTTTACATACCAATCTGGCTTTGTTCCTTGTAACCTATCCATATTCATTAAATTTATTCATGTATACCCACTTTGTGCTGATCACATTCTTATCCTTTGGTCTTGGAACCAATTTCCAAGTGTCATTTTTCTCTATTTGATCCAATTCTTCGTCCATGGCCTTGTTCCAAAATCCATCCTTGTTAGCCTCTTCAAAATAGGTTGGTTCAATCGTATATGTGAGTGCTAGGTGTGTTTGTTCTAGTGAACAGACTCTTCTTATAGTCTCAACTCCTACATCTTTGTTTCCGATTATCTGATCTGAAGGATGATTCTTTTGTACTCGTCTTCTAGGTGTTTTTGGAGTTACTTGTTGAACTTGCTCTTCTGTTTCTATTGAATCCTCTTCGTCTTCCCCTTATTTTTCATATTTTGCTTCTTCTTCATAAATTTGTTCCATTGATTCATTTTCTTCTTCCTTTAATTGTTGTCTACATGTTTCATCAATTGTTACGTTGATGCTTTCCACCACTTTGTTCTATATCAAGTTGTAACACTTGTATGATTTTCTTGTACTTGAGTAACCAAAAAGTACTCCTTTGTCCATACGAGAGTCAAACTTTCCCATTCTGCCATTTTATATTTTGATGTAGCATTTGCTTCCAAACAATCTGAAGTTCTTTACATTTGTTGGTCTTCCTTTCCATAGCTCGTAAGGAGTTGTGTCAGTGTTGTTTCTAAGAATTACTCTGTTTTGAATGTGAACTATTGTATGCACTTTTTGTGTCCAAACAATATATGTTAATTTTGAATCCATTAACATTGTTTGAGCCATTTCCTGTATTGTCCTGTTCTTTCTTTCAACAACTCCATTATGTTGAGGTGTCATAGCAATGAAGACTTGCCTTTTTATTCCACGACTATTGCAGTAGTCCATGAATTCCTTTGAAGTGAAATCCCCTCCATTATCAGATCTCAAGAATTTTATTTTTGAATCCATTTCATTTTCAACCATTTCCTTGTAGATCTTGAAGTTTTCAAAAGATTCTGACTTATTCTTAAGAAATAAAACTGCGGTCATTCTTGTATAATCATCAACTAATAACATAAAATATTTATCACAATTTAAGCCCCTTGTTGTAGTTGGTCCAACTAGATTAGTATGCACAATTTCTAGTGGTCTTGTCGTTGAATATTCCTTTGATTTGAACCTGGTCTTTGTTTGATTTCTTTGTTGACAATGCTTGCATAAAGTGTTGATTGGTTTTGTGATCTGGGGCATTTCTCTGACTGCTTCTCTTTTGTTGACTTTGATAAGGTTATCAAAATGTATGTGACCCATTATTCTGTGCCATAGCCAAATTTCATCTTCCTTTCCTACACAACACTTTTCATTTCCAATTTCACTTAACACATATATGTTGCTTTAAGTTCTTGCAACTGTAGCAATCAATTTTCCTGAACCTTCTTTTCTTATCTCACACTTTTTTTAATCAAAAGTAACTTTATGACCTTGGTCACACATTTGAATCATACTTAGAAGATTATGTTTCATATCTTCTACAAGTAGAACATTTTATGCCTTTGTATTCTTGTTCCCAATTCTGACTGAGTCTTTTCCAATTATTTTGGTTGAACCATCATTTTCGAAGGAGACTGATCCATCTCTTTCCTTTCGTAATGTAAGAAACTTGTCTCTATCACCTTTCATGTGTTTTGAACACCCATTGTCAACATACCAACTGTGTTTCTCCTGCTTATCTTGTAGAGCGAGTGTGCATTCTTCATTTATATACTAATCCTACTTTCTTATCCATGTCCTTTTCTGAGGTTCATGTCTATGATTGTTGTTATTTTGTTGCAGTTCTCTAGGAGGGACTGTCATTCTGCAATCTTTGGCCATGTGTCCAAAATTGTTACAATTGTAACATTCCACTTCAATGCTCAAAGATTCAAACCTATTGTAACTTGTTCTCTGTGTTTCGCTAGGCCTTCTTGGATAAACCCTTTGTTTATTACTTTCAAACTTGTTTGTGTTCCTGTTGTTAGCTCTGCAATTCTCAGCTTTGTGTACAAAATTATTACATGCATAACATAAACCAAAACAAATAGTTTGATACCTGGGAGTTGAAGATCTTCTGAAAGGAGGTACTCTTATAAATTGTTCTTCTTCCTGAGGTCTATTTGTCGGTTGTTGATTCTGAAATATGAATCTTCTTGGTGGAGGAGTGTCCCTGTAATCTTCTTATCCCCCTTGATTGTTTCTGCATAGCTTTTTGGATATGTTTCTTGCTCTTTTGTTTTGGAGCATGACCTCTTTTCTGTTTGATTGTATCCAAGTCCGGACTTGTCATGATGAGATTTTTGACTGTTGATAATGTCATCCAAAATGTTTGAGTTGTTCTGCATATTTTTCTTTTGAAGATCCTTTCTTAGTGTGACAATCTTTGCTTCTAAATTTCCAATGATCTTGTCTTTTTCATCTAGTTGTTCTTTGAGTGCTTCTTCAATTCTTTTATCTTCTTCTATTTGAACCTTCAAATTTGTGATCATTTGTTCTAGTTCTTGAGTGTCTTCTTTCTTGTCTAGTTCTGCTTGTAGTTTCTTGTTTTTCTTGTTTTCTCTTCTGATAACTTCTATAGTATTCATTAATTCCTCTCGGTAGTCAACTTCTGCCTCTTCAATTTATTCTTCGACTTCTTCATATTCTTCTTTGGAGTCTTCTTTATCGGAGTCTTCTACTGCCATGAATAGAACTCTTTCTGTCTCACTGTCACTGACTTCATCTTCATCTGATGATGTGATGTCTTGTTTGGTGCATAAGCTTTTCTTGATAACTTTCTTTGTGGTTCTTTTACCTTTATTTGTTTGTTTCACTTTTGATTAACCTTAACCATTTCTCTTTTTCTTAGAAGGACATTTGTTAAGAAAATGAACAATACCATCACAAAAACAAATTAAGGGAAGCTTACTTATATACCTATTGTCGGTTCCCTTGTTCAGTATTTTGACAAAGTTGGCCACTTCTTCATCATATTCCGAGATGTCACTACTACTGCTATGTTATTCTTTTTTCCTTCCCTTTTGTTTTGACTTTTCGGATGCTTTTTGGATGCTTATTTTCTATATGGATTTTCCTATTCAGTTCTCATTTCATATGTTGGTAATATTCCATGTAATTCATCCATGCTTATTGAGTTTAGATCTGATCTTTCTTCTAGTGTTGATATCTTAGGGTCAAATATCATAGGAAGCGATCTTAGTACTTTTTGAACAATTACAGATTCTTTGATTTCTTCTCCCAATCCTAAGATTGCATTTACTGTTTCATCAACTCGTAAAAAGTAAGTTGTAATATTCTCATCTTCCTTCATATTAAGTTGTTCGAACTGACCTATGTAAGTTTGAATCTTTATTACTTTGACTTTTGAATCTCCTTCATAAATATTTTTAATTTTGTCCCAAATCCCTTTAGCGGATTTACAATTTGCAACTTTGGTGAATACCATTTCACTAAGACCATTTAGAAGTGCATTTTTGGCTTTGCAATTATTCTGACCGAGTTTCATTACATTGTCACTTGTTGGCAGAACTATTGGTGTTGTGTATCCATCTACAATTTATTGTCAAATTTCAAATCTGTGTGCATGTATATATGTTTTCATCCTTATGCTCCAAAATGCATACTTCTGTCCATTGAATTGTGGTATTCCATTTTTACACAAGTTGTTGCTCTCCATGATCTACCTTTTAGTGGTTAAACTGGTTTCTGAAGGAACCTGCTCTGGTATCAATTGTTGGATTACTCAGAGGGAGGGTGAATCAATAATATATAAATATAATCCTTTTTAACCATATAATCCAAGTGTTATATCAATGTAGCATTATCATCCAACAACTGTAGAGTAAATAAGCAATGAACAAATGAATAATCATACACATACATAGTACACCATTGTTTTACGTGGAAACCCAAAGAAGGAGAAAACCATAGAATGTTTTTTCTTATATGTCTTGAAGAATTAAATTCATTGGAAGCACCAACTTCCTTTGTTTTCCAACTGCAACTGGAAGGAGGCTCCAACCCCTTTGTTTCTCAGGATACAACCTGAAGGAATCTCCAACTCCCCTATTCTCTTGCTACAACCAGAAGGAGGCTACAACCCCCTATGTTCTCCAACTACAACTGGAAGGTGGATATGACCACATGTCCTTGCCCCATCCAACTTCCCTAAAGTAGAAGTAGAATGATGGAACCATTGTCACACTATCATTGTGAGATATACCACTGTAAAT
>JASDQU011401750.1:19349-31174 GCA_032191745.1 Picea mariana
TGTTTAGTATGACCCTGCATTCCAATGTACTTGGTTATCTGACCCTGCATTCCACATGTATTTGGTTATCTGAATAGTATTCTTCATACCTTTCTTGTTATATTGCATCTGATTGACAGTTTCTAAAAGCACTAGTTCATTAAGATATTCTGATAAGTAAATCTCTTCATTGTGCTTTATTGGTATCCCATTGATCCACCTACTAAAAAATATTCAATTCTTAAGTTACCAGGCATACTTAGCTTACAACCCTAAGTAGTTCCCTGGAGTGATAACAGGTGGAACTCTTGGTGCTGTGTATCCATCTAAAATTGATTGCCAAATTTCAAATCCCTATGCCTGTATATATGTTTTCATCCTTATGCTCCAAAATGAATACTTTTGTCCATTAAACTATGGTATTCCATTTTTATGAAAGTTGTTTCTCTCCATGATCTACCTTTCAGTGGTTAAACTGATTTTTGAAGGAACCTACTCTGATACCAATTGTTGGATTATTGAGAGGGGGGTGAATCACTAATAGATCAATATAATCCTTTTTAACCATATAATACAACTGTTATATCAATGTAGCATTATCAAACAATACTTGTAGAGTAAATAAGCAATGAAAAAATGAACAATCATACACATACACAGTACATCGGTGTTTTATGTGGAAACCCAAAGTGGGATAAAACCACGAAATGTTTTTTCTTATATATCTTGAAGAATTAAATTCATTGGAAGCACCAACTTCCTTTGTTTTCCAGCTGCAACTGGAAGGAGGCTCCAACCCCCTTGTTTCTCAGTCTACAACTTGAAGGAAACTCCAACTCCCCTATTCTCTGGCTACAACCAAAAGGAGGATACAACCCCCTATGTTCTCTGGCTACAACCGGAAGGTGACTACAACCACATGTCCTTTCCCCGTCCAACTACCCTGAAGTAGAAGTAGAATGATGGAACAACTATCACACTATCACTCTGAGATATACTGCTGTAAACCTATACCAATAAACTTGAACCATGCATCAAACATTCATCAATCTGTACCTCAACCTTTAATAAACCTGTACCATAAACAAGTGCATCAACCATGCACCAACCTGTACCATAAACAAGTGCATCAACCATGCACCAACCTGTACCAAACAACCTGTAATCAACCTGTACCATAAACAAGTGCATCCAACCAGGTACCATGTATGTACCAATCATGTGTCAACTACTCATCAATTATGACTCATTAATATGTACCAACATATTCTACTATACACCTCATGTATGTGCCAACTCATCAACTACTTGTCTCAGCCATGTACCCAACATGTAATTCAACCAAAAGACTTCATCAATATCATCCAAATATGATTTGTAACTTTGTAATAGACCTGGTGTATATGATCACATACCTGCAAACCTTTCTTAACTTTAACACAAGAGACTAGCATTTTCATCAAACTTTTCTTTAGTCTCACATGACTAGTTTTAGATTAGTCAACAACCCTAACTTGAAATATTCATAACTATGTACCTATAATGAATAAAGATATGAAAATTATACACAAAGTTCTTCAGTGTTTTTTATGAAATTCCTCCAGGTTTCACTACTTGGAACCTCTCAGAAAAGGAGTTATAGAAAAAATGGCATACCTTTCTTAATTCCGGCTTATTCTAGAGAGATACCTTGTAGAGTGTGCCCACACAAAATATTAGTTGAATGGATCTGAAAATGTTACACATAATAACACAAACTATAATATAACCAACACATTTGGTCTTACTGAATTTGGATCTGTTATGAAGAAGTTATGACGTGTTTACTCGAAACACTTGTTTTAGACTAGTTTCAGGGCTAACCACAAACCCTATTTTCCACGGAGTGTAAATCCACAAATAAAATGACCTATAAGTTGAATGTTTGACCATAGATACTTGAATATGTTTCATCAATGGCCTAGCAATTTCACTATCTGAATCATTCTAGAAAAAAAGTTATTACGAAAATGGTGAGATGACCTATAAATAACATACCTTAGAAAGCATCATCAAAAGAATTTATCCTCCCTTGAATTCCATCCTTATTTTCTTCACCTTCCCTTTGAAATTTGGCTTAGGTATCCTTTGGTTACCTCATAAACCTATAGATATTCAATATTCTCAAGTGTGATATGAAATGAGAGAGTTGTGCCTCTTATTTATACTCTCCAAATATCTTCGTTAGAAGCATCTTCTAGGTCACTTAACCCATTTATAGGTCGCTTAACCCATTTTCCTCATTTTTAGGGTTAACCAGTTTCCATAATTAGAAAGTTATCCATTACTTTATCATTTAAATATTCCTCCTTGACTTTGTCACCTCATTTTATCATTTAAATAATCTTCTTTGATTTTGTCACTTCACTTTATTATTTAAATAATTCTTATTGACTTTGTTACTTTACTTTATCATTTAACTAATAATTTCTTCTTTGCAATCTCCTTGATTTATTTGACCTTTTGGGGCTTCAAGCCAACCTAAGAGGGTCCTCCAACTTCGTAAGGCCATAACTCTCAAAACGTGAGGAGTTATGTGACGTTTCACATAGCACTAGAAATGGAATGACATGTACTATCCATATAGAATAGTATTACCTTCAAATATATTAAAACTCATACCATTATACATGAAACAACCTTGGGTCCATTACCCAAACCTTTGTGCTACTAGAATTCACTACCAGACTTTCTTCAAGGTTGAAAACAATGACAACCAACCTTAATCAACAATATCCCCCTTTGGCATTGATGGAAATACTCTGATCCAATAATGAAATCATTTCATGCAATACTGAATTCATATCATTCATGCTCCCCCTAGAACCATGCCTCTGTCCTCTACATCTTTGTGACCATTTATCCCCCTAGAATCATGCCTCTGTCATCTACATCTAATGAATTTCTCCCCCTTTTGCATCAATGACAAAGGTATCTTTCCATCCATTGTTGCTCCCCCTGACTAAATTGTCCTGTTTATGGTCCTTCCTCATGTACATCTAAGACATATAAGATAATAATTCAAAAGAATTCATTTTGGAGTAGAAATAACTTCGAGTCTCTGGTGAAGATAATCAAATGCTTCTCGTGGAAGTGGTTTTGTAAAGATGTCTGCCACTTGGTTTTTTGTGCCCACATACTCAACTCTATTGTTATTTTCTGTAACTTGTTCACGTAGAAAGTGATACTTGATTGGAATGTACTTCTTCTTGGAGTGCATCACTGGGTTCTTTGAGATACTGATGGCCCTTGCATTATCACAATATATTGGACTCGGATCATCATACTCAACCTGTATATCTGTCAAATTTTGTTTCATCCAAAGAACTTGTGTACAACATGTTGCTGCTACAATATACTCTACCTCAAATGTAGATAGAGATACTGATGATTGTTTCTTGCTTAGCCATGATACTAAACACTGACACAAGTAGAATGTTGCTCCACTAGTGCTTCGTCGGTCATAAATACAACCTTCCCAATCTGCATCTGTGTAAGCAATAAGAGATAGATCCTTTCCTTTTGTATACCATACTCCAAACTCTTATATTCCTTTGAGATATCTGAAAATTATCTTCACTGCTAGTACATGTGATTCCTTTGGTGCTGCTTGAAATTGTGCCACCTGTCCAACTGCCTGCATTACATCTGGTCTAGATTCTGTCACATATAGTAGGATGCCAATCATTGACATGTATTTCCTCTGATCTGTAGACTTTGAATCATCATCTTTGCTTAACTTGCAACTGGTTTGCAATCTTCCATTCCGAACCTCTTTAACATTTCTATGATATACTTGGATTGAGAAACAAAAATTCCTTGGTTTATTTGATGTATTTGAAGTCCCAGAAAGAAGGATAGTTCTCCAAGTAATGAAATTTCAAATTCATTCTGCATATCCTTTGCAAATTTCTATCTTAACCTGTCATCATCACTACCAAAAATAATATCATCAACATAAACTTCAATTAATAAAATACTATCTTGACTTACCTTGATGTAGAATTTGTTGTCTGCACTTCCTTTTCTGAACCCTACCTATTGTAGATATTTATCCAGTCTATAGCATTCCATGCTCTAGGAGCCTGTTTTAGACCATACAAGGCCTTCTTTAATTTACACACATATTATGCATTCTCTAGCCACTTAAATCCTTCTGGTTGTTCAATGTATACTTCTTCTTCAAGTTCCCCATTTAGAAAAGCTGATTTTATGTCCATCTAATACACTTTAATATTTTTGGAGCATTCATAAGCTAAAAGCAATCGGATTGCTTCCATTCTGGAAACTGGGGAAAATGTCTCTTCAAAGTCAATTCCTTCAACCTGTGCATGTTCTTTACATACCAATCTAGCTTTGTTCCTTGCAACCTATCCATATTCATTAAATTTATTCATGTATACCCACTTTGTGTTGATCACATTCTTATCCTTTGGTCTTGGAACCAATTCCCAAGTGTCATTTTTCTCTATTTGATCCAATTCTTCGTCCATGGCCTTGTTCCAAAATTCATCCTTATTGGCCTCTTCAAAATAGGTTGGTTCAATCGTATATGTGAGTGCTAGGTGTGTTTCTTCTAGTGAACAGATTCTTTTTCTAGTCTCAACTCCTGCATCTTTGTTTCTGATTATCTGATCTGAAGGATGATTCTTTTGTACTCGTCTGCTAGGTGTTTTTGGAGTTACTTGTTGAACTTGCTCTTTTGTTTCTATTGAATCCTCTTCGTCTTCCCCTTATTTTTCATCTTTTGGTTCTTCTTCATAAATTTGTTACATTGATTCATTTTCTTCTTCCTTTAATTGTTGTCTACATGTTTCATCAATTGTTACGTTGATGCTTTCCACCACTTTGTTCAATATCAAGTTGTAACACTTGTATGATTTTCTTGTACTTGAGTAACCAAAAAGTACTCCTTTGTCCATACCAGAGTCAAACTTTCCCATTCTGCCATTTTATATTTTGATGTAGCATTTGCTTCCAAACAATCTGAAGTTCTTTACATTTGTTGGTCTTCCTTTCCATAGATCGTAAGGAGTTGTGTTAGTGTTGTTTCTAAGAATTACTCTGTTTTTAATGTGAACTATTGTATGCACTTCCTGTGTCCAAAAAATATATGTTAATTTTGAATCCATTAACATTGTTCGAGCCATTTCCTGTATTGTCCTGTTCTTTCTTTCAACAACTCCATTATGTTGAGGTGTCCTAGCAACGAAGAATTGCCTTTTTATTCCACGACTATTGCAGTAGTCCATAAATTCCTTTGAAGTGAACTCTCCTCCATTATCAGATCTCAAGCATTTTATTTTTGAATCCATTTCATTTTCAACTATTTCCTTGTAGATCTTGAAGTTTTCAAAAGATTATGACTTATTCTTAAGAAATAAAACTGCGATCATTCTTGTATAATCATCAACTAATAACATAAAGTATTTCTTACAATTTAATCCCTTTGTTGTAGTTGGTCCAACTAGATCAGTATGCACAATTTCTACTGGTCTTGTCATTGAATATTCCTTTGATTTGAACCTGGTCTTTGTTTGATTTCCTTGTTGACAATGCTTGCATAAAGTGTTGATTGGTTTCATGATATGGGGCATTTCTCTGACTGCTTCTCTTTTGCTGACTTTGATAAGGTTATCAATATGTATGTGACCCATTATTCTGTGCCATAGCCAAATTTCATTTTCCTTTCCTACACAACACTTTTCATTTCCAATTTCACTTAACACATATATGTTGCTTTAAGTTCTTGCAACTGTAGCAATCAATTTTCCTGAACCTTCTTTTCTTATCTCGCACTTTTTTTAATCGAAAGTAAATTTATGACCTTGGTCACACATTTGAATCATACTTAGAAGATTATGTTTCATATCTTCTACAAGTAGAACATTTTATGCCTTTTTATTCTTGTTCCCAATTCTGACTGAGTCTTTTCCAATTATTTTGGTTGAACCATCATTTTCGAAGGAGACTGATCCATCTCTTTCCTTTCGTAATGTAAGAAACTTGTCTCTATCACCTTTCATGTGTTTTTAACACCCATTGTCAACATACCCACTATGTTTCTCCTATTTATCTTGTAGAGCGAGTGTGCATTCTTCATTGCTATACTAATCCTACTTTCTTATCCATGTCCTTTTCTGAGGTTCATGTTTGTGATTGTTGTTATTTTGTTGCAGTTCTCTAAGAGGGACTGTCATTCTGCAATCTTTGGCCATGTGTCCAAAATTGTTACAATTGTAGCATTCCACTTCGGTGCTCAAAGATTCAAACCTATTGTAACTTCTTCTCTGTGTTTCATTAGGCCTTCTTGGATAACCCCCTTGTTTATTACTTTCAAACTTGTTTGTGTTCCTATTGTTAGCTCTGCAATTCTTAGCTTTATGTACAAAATTATTACATGCATAACATAAACCAAAACAAATAGTTTGATACCTGGGAGTTGAAGATCTTCTGAAAGGAGGTACTCTTATAAATTCCTCTTCTTCCTGAGGTCTATCTATCGGTTGTTGATTCTAAAATATGAATCTTCTCGGTGGAGGAGTGTCCCTGTAATCTTCCTATCCCCCTTGATTGTTTCTTCATAGCTTTTTGGATATGTTTCTTGCTCTTTTGTTTTGGAGCGTGACCTCTTTTCTGTTTGCTTGTATCCAAGTCCAGACTTGTCATGATGAGATTTTTTATTGTTGATAATGTCATCCAAAACGTTTGAGTTGTTCTGCATATTTTTCTTTTGAAGATCCTTTCTTAGTGTGACAATATCTGCTTCTAATTTTCAAATGATCTTGTCTTTTTCATCTAGTTGTTCTTTGAGTGCTTCTTCAATTCTTTTATATTCTTTTATTTGAACCTTCAAATTTGTGATCATTTGTTCTAGTTCTTGAGTGTCTTCTTTCTTGTCTAGTTCTGCTTGTAGTTTCTTGTTTTTCTTCTTTTCTCTTCTGATAACTTCTATGGCATGCACTAATTCCTCTTGGTAGTCAACTTCTGCCTCTTCAATTTCTTCTTCGACTTCTTCATATTCTTCTTCGGAGTCTTCTTTATCGGAGTCTTCTACTGCCATGAATAGAACTCTTTCTGTCTCACTGTCACTGACTTCATCTTCATCTGATGATGCGATGTCTTGTTTGGTGCATAAGATTTTCTTGAAAACTTTCTTTTCGGTTCTTTTGCCTTTATTTGTTTGTTTGACTTTTGAGTAACCTTCACCATTTCTCTTTTTCTTATAAGGACATTTGTTAAGAAAATGACCAATACCATCACAAAAAAAATTAAGGGAAGCTTACCTATATACCTATCGTCGGTTCCCTTGTTCATTATTTTGACAAAGTTGGCCACTTCTTCATCATATTCTGAGATGTCACTACTGCTGCTATGTTCTTCTTTTTTCCTTCCCTTTTGTTTTGACTTTTTGGATGCTTTGAAGGATGCTTATTTTCTATCTGGATTTTCCTATTCAGTTCTCATTTCACATGTTGTGAATATTCCATGTAATTCATCCATGCTTATTGAGTTTAGATCTGATCTTTCTTCTAGTGCTGATATCTTAGGGTCAAATCTCATAAGAAGCGATCTTAGTACTTTTTGAACAATTACAGATTCTTTGATTTCTTCTCCCAATCCTAAGATTGCATTTACTGTTTCATCAACTCATAAAAAGTAAGTTGTAATATTCTCATCTTCCTTCATCTTAAGTTGTTCGAATTGACCTATGTAGGTTTGAACCTTTGTTACTTTGACTTTTGAATCTCCTTCATAAATATTTTGAATTTTGTCCCAAATCCCTTTAGCGGATTTACAATTTTCAACTTTGGTGAATACCATTTCACTAAGACCATTTAGAAGTGCATTTTTGGCTTTGGAATTATTCTGACTGAGTTTCATTACATTGTCACTTGTTGGTAGAACTGTTGGTGTTGTGTATCCATCTACAATTTATTGTCAAATTTCAAATCTATGTGCCTGTATATATGTTTTCATCCTTATGCTCCAAAATGCATACTTCTGTCCATTGAATTGTGGTATTCCATTTTTATACAAGTTGTTGCTCTCCATGATCTACCTTTTAGTGGTTAAACTGGTTTCTGAAGGAACCTGATCTGATACCAATTGTTGGATTCCTCAGAGGGAGGGTGAATTAGTAATATAGAAATATAATCCTTTTTAACCATATAACCCAAGTGTTATATCAATGTAGCATTATCATCCAATAACTGTAGAGTAAATAAGCAATGAACAAATGAACAATCATACACATACATAGTACACCAGTGTTTTACGTGGAAACCCAAAGCGGGAGAAAACCATAGAATGTTTTTTCTTATATGTCTTGAAGAATTAAATTCATTGGAAGCACCAACTTGCTTTGTTTTCCAGCTACAACTGGAAGGAGGCTCCAACCCCCTTGTTTCTCAGGCTACAACCTAAAGGAAGATCCAACTCCCCTATTCTCTTGCTACAACCAGAAGGAGGCTACAACCCACTATGTTCTCCAGCTACAACTGGAAAATGGATACAACCACCTGTCCTTGCCCCATCCAACTACCCTGAAGTAGAAGTAGAATGATGGAACCACTGTCACACTATCACTGTGAGATATACCACTGTAAACTTGTACCAATAAACTTGAAACATGCATCAACCATGCATCAACCTGTACCTCAACCTGCAATCAACCTGTACCATAAACAAGTGCATCAACCATGCACCTACTTGTACTAAACAACTTGTAATCAACCTGCACCAAACAACCTATAATCAACATGTACCATAAACAAGTGCATCCAACCATGTACCAAGTATGTACCAATCATGTGTCAACTACTCATCAACTATGACTCATCAATATGTACCAACATCTTCAACTATATGCTTCATGTATGTGCCAACTCATGAACTACTTGTCCCAACCATGTACCCAACATGTACCTCAACCAAAAACCCTCATCAATATCATCATCCAAATATGATTTGTAACTCTATAATAGACCTTGTGTATATGATCACATACTTTCAAACCTTCCTTAAATTTAACAACAAGAGACTAGCATTTTCATCAAATTTTTCTTTAGTCTCAAATGACTAGTTTTGGATTAGTCAACAACCCTAACTTGAAATAATCATAAATATGTACCTGTAATGAATAAAGATATGAAAATGATAAAAATAATTCTTCAGTGTTTTTTATGCAATTCCTCTAGGTGTCACTACTTGGAACCTCTCAGAAAAGGAGTTATAGAGAAAATGACATACCTTGTTGAATTCTGGCCTATTCTAAAGAGCGACCTTGTAGAGTGTTCCCCACACAGAATATTTGTTGAATGGATATAAAAATGTTACACAAAATACTATAGACTGTACACTAACAAACACATTTAGTCTTACTGAGGTTGGATCTGTTATGAATAAGTTATGATGTTTTTACACGAAACACCTGTTTTAGACTAGTATTAGGACTAGCTACAAACCCTATTTTCCATGGAGTGTAACTCCAAAAATACAATGATCCACAAGTTGAATGTTTTACCACAGATACTTGGATATGTTTCCTCAATGGCCTAGCAATTTCACGGTCTGAATCATTCTAGAAAAAAAGTTTTTGCAAAAATGGTGAGATGACTTGTAAATAACATACCTTAGAAAGCATCATCAAAAGAATTTATCCTCCCTTGAATTCTGGACTTGTTTTCTTCACCTTCCCTCTGAAATTCGGCTTAGGTATCCTTTGGTTACCTCAATCACCTATAGATATTCAATATGCTCAAGTGTGATATGAAATGGGAGAGCCTTACATCTTATTTATACTCTCCAAATATCTTCCTTAGAAGCATATTGTAGGTCACTTAACCCATTTCTAGGTCACTTAACCCATTTCTAGGCCACTTAACCCATTTATAGGTCACTTAACCTATTTTCCTAATTTTTAGGGTTAACCACTTTCCATAATCAGAAATTTCTCCATTACTTTGTCACCTCACTTTATCATTTAAATAATCTTCTTTGATTTTGTCACTTCTTTTTATTATTTAAATAATCCTTCTTGACTTTGTCACTTTACTTTATCATTTAAATAGAATTTCTTCTTTGCAAGCTCTTTGACCTTTTGGGGCTTCAAGCCAACATAAGAGGGCCCTCCAACTTCGTAAGGCCATAAATCTCAAACCGTAAGGAGTTATGTGACGTTCCACATACCACCAGAAATGGAACGACATGTACTATCCATATAGAATATTATTACCTTCAAATATATTAAAACTCATAGAATTATACATGAAACAACCTTGGGTCCATTACCCAAACCTTTGTGCTACCAGAATTCGCTACCAGACTTTCTTCAAGGGTTGAAAACAATGAAAACCAACCTTAATCAACAAGATGCACCAAGAGAAGCTTTGTATAGGACTTGGATAGTGGAGACAAATAAGTTTTCTTTGGGAAACCTTGTCTATATATAGGCACTTGACATGAAATATGAATAAGTGACATGAAAAGGTTGATGAATTATGTGCCTAGACTATATATGGATTGACAAAGTTAGTGTTAAGAACTTTAGTATATTTGAACATATAATCTATAAGACAAGCCCCTAACTTCAAAAATACCCCAATTGACTCGCATAAAGTAATCAACATAAGATAATTATAGAGAACAACCTTGAAATAGGGTAACACCATATGTCAATCCTTATGGAAGGATAACACTCCTCAAACAATGCTTAATACATTCACAATATTCTTCACTCATCTCATTACAATGATAACACTCATTTATATAGTGTTATCTATATCCTAAGAACATTCTTACATTTATTGTGTTCAAACTATGGGCCTTATTTACTAGAAATGGCCTCTATACATAACAATACATAACCATATATCTATTATTATTCTCATAGGGTACCTCCCTAGGTACCCCATATTACCCCCCCAGGTATACTACATTCCATCCCCCTTCACCTATTTCATCCTCAAAACATGGGAAGAATCCATACGATATGATAGGCTAATGAGCATAGACAACTGGTACCAAGTACGAGCATCCATCTATCCTAATGGAATATGAACATGACATGTCCAATTGTTTCCTTTCCACTTTGAGCTTGATTCATGTCCCTCCTTTGGTTCCATGGGGTTGTTTCTCTACTCTGATATCATCTTGTAGTGTTGGTAGTCATCCATGTACCTCTTGGTTGGTTTCCTCTCTAGTGTCATGTTTGTCCATAATAATTTTCTTGATGTGCATGCCCCTACCTTGAGGATTGTTGTTTCTTGATGTGGTGTGGATTTATATATACATCAACCTTAGATATTGGTTCTTCTTGTTTGAACTCTACAACATGATGTTCATTGGCTTCTTCTTCTTGTTTATGCTCTTCCTCTTTATTTTCTTTAAATGCTTCTATAGGGTCTTATTCTAACTCAACCCTGGACTCATCATTTGATCGGTTATGAGTTTCTACAATTTGTTTTCCTACATGTACTTCTTCATGGAACTCCATGGGCCCTTCCTGTTTAGTAATAGAAATATATTCCAATGTAATTTTCTTTTTCTTGTACCACAACTTCAAAAAGTTATTTTTCACATTAATATTAGTTGTACTCATTGATTCCATCCAAGGATATCTAAGAATAACATCCACATCATTCATATCTATGGCATGAAAATCAGAATGCAACACATATTTTTCCATGGTGAGCTTGAAATATTTAAAATTATGTATGGACTCACTCTCAACTTGTGTACTTTGGATATGTTTTGTAGGAACTTGCAATTTGTTAGCCAAATGAACATTGATGAAATTATACTGG
>JASDQU011401751.1:0-22327 GCA_032191745.1 Picea mariana
GATGCATGGTTCATACTTATTGGTACAGGTTTACAACGGTATATCTCACAGTGATAGTGTGACAGTGGTTCCATCATTCTACTTCTACTTCAGGGTGGCAGGACGGGGCAAGGACAGGTGGTTGTAGCCACCTTCCGGTTGTAGCCGGAGAACATTGGGGGTTGTAGCCTCCTTCCGGTTGTAGCCAGAGAATTGGGAAGTTGGAGCTTCCCTCAGGCTGTAGCCTGAGAACATAAGGGGTTGTAGCCTCCTTCTGGTTGTAGCCAGATAATTAGGGAGTTGGAGCTTCCCCCAGGTTGTAGCCTGAGAAACTAGGGGGTTGGAGCCTCGTTCTAGTTGCAGCTGGAAAACAAAGGAAGTTGGTGCTTCCAATGAATGTAATTCTTCAAGACATATAAGAAAAAGCATTCCGTGGTTTTCCCCCGATTTGGGTTTCCACNTTGGGGAGTTGGAGCTTCCCTCAGGTTGTAGCCTGAGAAATTAGGGGGTTGGAGCCTCTTTCCAGTTGTCGTTGGAAAACAAAGGAAGTTGGTGCTTCCAATGAATGTAATTCTTCAAGACATATAAGAAAAAACATTTCGTGGTTTTCTTCCGATTTGGGTTTCCACGTAAAACACTGGTGTACTGTGTATGTGTTTGATTGTTTATTTCTTACTGCTCATTATTGGATAATAATTCTACATTGATATAACATTTGAAGAAAAATTATTATAATTACGCTATCACTGATTCACCCCCCCTCTCAGTAATCCAACACTAAAGAAATATCATCCACTTAGGAAGGTTTAAAACATGTAATCTATGCATCTATTTATATGAAAGAACTCTTCAAAACTCACTAATGTCATAATTGACAATCCCAAGCCAAATATGTTTAGATTAAATTATGTTCATTCATTAGCACTTATGGATCCACAAAACCACTAGTCTTTTAAAATAGGCTTGTATGTAATGTCAAGTATTGAATATTAGATAAATCATCAATTTAGGATAGCAAGGAGAATTTACAGTCCAAACATATGATTGTATTTAAAATTTAAATGAAATATCAATGCATTTATTGGATCATTTCAACATCAAATAATAGTATATCAGTAAATGGAAAGGATCCAATATTAATGAATTAGCCAAGTGTTTGAATATAAGTGCAGTTAAGTGATACTTCTTATACTTCTTAAACTAACTAACTAACTAACTACTATGCGTGAATAGGTTACATACATGAGTTTTGAAGTCTGGAGAAGAGTCTTCTCTCAAGTCCCTACTCCAATCCCTCACTCTAGTATTCTCCTTGTAGAGTTGCACACAAAAGAAGGTAAAACTGCAATAAAAGTAATTATGTGACTAATTTCTAACTACCAAAACAAAATAGGATCAATTACATAAGAAATTATCCAATTGATGCAATTAATCATAATTAGACAGAGATTAACAAAAGACATAATTTTGGATGGGAAAGAAGGGAGTTCTCATTTGTATCAACAAAATGTAACAAAGAAAGATGCTACCTGTTCCTTGCTACTGTAGATTTTAACCTTGTGCAATATTTCACTGCAAACATATTTTCAATAAAAGAATGGAAAATATGCAATGGAAAATACAAACGTTATACAAAGATTTTCCCCTGGAAACCCAAACCGAGAAAACCAACATATTATATATTCATTCATACCATACATTGTTTACAATATAATATACATATAGGAGCCAACGACATCCAAAACCCTAATCCACTGACCTGGATTAGTCAACAACCCTAATTCCTTAACCGAAAATAGAAAACCATCAATGAAAAACCATGATCCATATGGATGTCGGTGGCCTCCCACTTATTCCAACTGGCTCATTTTGGCAGTTTTTTCTAGTTTTCGGGTCTCGAACTTCCGGGGTTGTTTTGAGGCACTAAAAAACATTTTTAGGGCTCGCCACGGTCAAACTATAGACAAAGTGAGATTCCCATGACAACATGTGTAGTCCTCAGATAGACCTTTTCAACGGGCTATTTTGCGCCTAAAACAAAGATTGTATGCAAAAGTTATGAGCCTAGGAAGTTGATGTACTAACTTACCCCAATGGGGCCCACATGACTTTTGGTGCTTCATCTCCTAGGGTTAGGTTTTTGGATGTCTAGGGTTTTGACATTCCTACTTATTGTAAAAAGGTTTGGAGAGCCTCATTGTAACCATCTTCTTGCAAATGAGCGCAGTTGTCACATCTCTTCTCAGAGATAAGCCACCACCATTCTAGCAAGCTTGTTTCAATCCGCATTTTACAATTTCAACATATTTCCTTATTGAATAGAAACCATTTTTACTGTATCTCTGATATTGTTTCTTGTGTTTATGTGTTAATAATAATAATAATCTGTATTCATTTCGTTCTGCTCATAAAATCTGGATCAGTGGTATCAGAGCGGTCTACTCCTTGTTGTTCTTAATGCATGTCCCCGACGAGCTCAGGGTACAAAGAATTGGGTCTCGAGCTTGTTTCTATTGAGGAAAAAATCTCTCACACACCCAAGTGACCTCTCATGGTGAGAGAAAATAAAGACGACGGGACATGAGATCCTTTCAAAATGTTGCTCGAGGAATCCCTCATGCAACAAAGGAAGGAGATGATGGATAGTTTTGCGCAAATCCTTCGGCGGCTACCAACATGTGACACATCTTCCTCTAGCGGAGGCGCTGCCCCCTTCAAGGTACAAATCAACTTTGATATTCCTATATTTGAAGGTCAGATAGATGCAGATGTTGTAGACAAATGATTGAATCTACTAGAAGGGTATTTTTCTGTCCATAACTTTTCGAGCAGAGAAAATATTACTTTTTCTCTCCTCAAAGCCGTTCCCCATGTCAAAGATTGGTGGGAGACTTTTTGTGAGCAAAAAGAAATAGAGGAAACCTCATTATTTACAGTCGCAATCACTTAGGAGTCCTTCAAGGATGTTATTAAGGAACAATACTACCATGTCAGAAGTTTTAACGACTTGTATACAAAATGGATCACTGTGGTAGGAAAGAGACCAAGCAGTGCTAGAGTTCACAAATATCTTCCATATCTTGCACACCAAGCTAGGTATCAAAGATTATAAGAGACATCTGGTGCTCAAGTATCGCGATGGTCTGCATAGATACATCCAGCCCGAAATGGAGTTTCTAGACATCTTGTGCTTGGGCGCAGCCTATCGATATGGCATCAAAATCGAGCAAAAGATTAAACAAAAGACATGACAATTTGGGCCTGGGAACTCCTCACAACAAAAACAAGGAAAGGGTAGCTCCAACCCACAGAAAAAAAAACAGAGAAAAGATGGACAACCTCAGGAAAACTAGTCTAAGCCGCAAGCAAAGGAGGACACCAGAAAGATGAAGAAAGATACCGATAAGTGGTGCGACTTCCATAAAATCCCTTGGCATAACACTACTGATTACCGCTCAAAGCAGTCGTTGGAAGCTGAGGTGAAGGCCTCTGAATTAGATGTGGGTTCCAACTATGAGTCATAACCAGAAACGGGGAGACAGATCATTGACTTGGAACCCAATGCCACCGTTGCTACCACCAAGATCCATCCTGGTGAACCAGATGAGCCAGAGGAAGGAAGACACCTCTTTCATTCATAGATGTGGGTGAAAGGCACCCCGCTACAGTTCATCATTGATAGCAGTAGATAGAAGAACCTCATCTTAGCAGAGATCATCAAGATGATAGCCCCAACAACACCGCACCCGTAGCCCTACACCATTGGATGGCTCCGCCAAGGAAGTGATCTCCATGTCAGCCAACAATGCTGTCTATCGTACAACATCAAGCCCTTCAAAGATGAGGTATTGTGTGATGTTTCTCCTCTCAAAGTTTGTGATGTTCTTTTGGGCCAACCTTATTTATGGAAATGTCATGTTGTATATGAGTCTAGGCCTCACAATATTATTATTACTTTGAACAAGAAATTGTATAGGATACTTGAGTTAGTCCCACCTAGTGCTATTTCCTTGATCTCTACCAAGCAATGTAGGAAGGTCGTCTCTCAGACCAATAAGTTTGTCTTCTTTGTGATTCTCTCTCAGAGCGAGCGAAATATTGCAGTCACATCCAGGGCCTCTGCGACTGACCTCTCCACATAACAGAAGAAAATGGATAAGATCGTAGAAGAATTCAAAGATATCTTCTCCTCACCTACCAGGGTACCTCTGCATTGTCAGGTCAAGCATCCCATTGATCTCACCCCGACGCACCACTACCCAATGGGCCAGTCTACCGCCACTCTCTGTTAGAGAATGAGGAGATCAAGCAACATATCCAAGAACTGCTCCACAAGGGGCCCATCTGTCCCATCTCATCTCCTTGTGGGATCTCAATCGTGCTGTTGCAAAAGAAAGACGGGACCTGGCAACTCTGCATTGATTACTGAGCCTTAAATAAAATCATAGTCAGGAACCGGTACCTGATTCCTCGAGTTGATGATCTCCTTGATCATATCAAGGGGGGAAAATACTTCATTAAGATTGATCTAAAGTATGGCTATCACTAGGTCCCAATAGAACAAACATATGTATGGAAGACCGCCTTCAAGTCAAAAGAAGGTATTTTTGAATGGCTGGTCATGCCCTTTGGTTTGACAAATGCTCCAACAACTTTCACGAGGATGATGGACAATATCCTGTGACTTTTCACCAATGCTTTTGTAGTGGTGTATATGGATGACATTCTCATCTACAACAAGACTTGGCAGAACACTTTCAACATATTCAACATGTTCTACACACCTTGTGGCAGCACAAGCTATATGCCAATTTGGAAAAATGGTCCTTAGACATGGATAGGGTCCAATACCTAGGCTACATCATTGATCAATATGGTGTGCATGTGGATCCAACCAAGATCCAAGTTATCCGTAACTGGCCAACCCTAACCACACTCACTGAGATTTGAAGCTTCTTAGGCCTTGCTAATTTCTATCATAGGTTTGTGTTGGGATTCTTTCGTATTGCATGGGCCCTCAACCAAGTAACCAGGGGTGGTGGTAAGGAAAAATTTGTGTGGGGCCTGTCCAAACAACAAGAATTCGGTGATTTGAAGTAGAACTTGTGCTTAACCCCAGTAATTTCATTACCGGACCTGCAACATCTATTTGAGATCGAGACAGATGCTTCAGACTATGTTGTGAGCACAATCCTCACTCAGCATGACCACCCCGTGGCCTATCATAGTGAGATACTATCAAATGTCGTCCGTAAGTACCCTACTTACGATAAAGAAATGTACTCCATTATGCAAGCCTGCCACCAGTGGAGGCATTACATTCTTGGGAAGGAGACAGTCATACACACTGATCATAAGCCGCTGCAATTCATGCAGACACAAGGAAAATTGCAGATTGACCACCATCAAAAGTGGTCCACTTACTTGCAACAGTTCCACCCCAATATCAAGTATAAAAAAAGAAGTACCAACCGAGTTTTTGATTGCCTCAGCCGACCTCCAGTCATGACATTCAACACGGTGTTAGAATCTTGCAACCAAGAGACCTCCGGATGACCCCACCTCTATGAGACAAACCCTAACTTTGCCACCACCTACCAAATGTTGGGCGCAAAATTAGTTGTCACTAATTTCCATCTTCAGGATGGGTTGTTGTGCCATCTAGGCCATCTCTGCATTCCATCAAGCGAGCGAGCGAAGATGATTTGGGAAGCCCACTACAGTTGGGTGGCAGGACACTTCGGCATCAAAAAGACAATGGAAGTGATACAACGACATTTCTACTAGATGAAACTTCGATAGGATGTCAATATGTATATTAGGTCTTTCACTTCTTGCGCCATTGCTAAACAAACCACTAAGAAATAGGGCCTGTACACCCCTCTTCCTATTCCTGACAGGCCACGAGAATCGATCTCAATGAACTACATGTTAGGCCTTCCGTCCACCAAAAGGGGAAATGATTGTGTTTTTGTAGTTTTTTATCGCTTTTCCAAGATGGCGATTCTGACCGCCTATAAGAAGAGAATCACAACGAAGGCCACTGGCAAAATATTCTTTGAACGAGTATGGGTACATTTTGGAATCCCACAAACCATTGTCTCAGATCGGGACAGTCGGTTCCTCATCACATTCTGGTTGAGCCTCTGGTCACTGCTGGACACCAAGCTCACCAAATCCACTGCCTTCCACCCCCAGATATATGGCCAAACCAAGGTCGTCAATCGGATGATCGTGCATATCCTATGCATAGACAATTTCAAGCACCCCCACACATGGGATGAGAGTCTTCCCTATGTTCAACATAGCTGCAACCGAGCACTACATAGCTCAACCGACCACAACCCCTTTCAAGTGGGGTTAGGATTCCAACCATTGGGTCCTGTGGATGTCGCACTACCCCTTGTGACAACCGCAACCGACTCGTCATCTGCTCCAATTGAAGTTGACAAAGACACCCAGTTCATTGAGTGGATCCAACACATTTTCCAATAGGTTTAGGATATTTTACAGAAGTCCAATGGAAAGTAAAAGCAACTCCATGATCAACACCGGGTGCCACATAAGTTTCAGGTGGGAGACAAAGTTTGGTTGAACTTGCAGAAAGAACGCCTTACAGGGCCCCATCGAAATATTCACCCACTCTGTTATGGACCTTACACCATCACTAAGGTTGTGGGTGAGAATGCTTTTGAGCTCAATGTCCCCCCTTTCCTTGGCCTGCACCCAGTGTTCAACATGGATATCCTTCAGGCATATTTCCCACCATTATTAGACACCTCATTGATAGAAGAATAATTAACACCAACAAAGCTCAACCCTGACTACCTACGACAGACATCCAGTGATCATATTGTGGACATATAGTTCAAGAGAAATCTCCAACAGAGGATCCAACGTTATCGAGTTTTCAAAGCAAGGCAACTCCTGCACTAAGGCAAATGGCTCACCCGGGGCCAAATCTAGCATAAATTTCCTCATTTGATGGGGGAGCTCAACACAATGGAGACCTTTTCTTCATAAGGGTGGATGATTGATATAGATGGATTTCGGTGGCCTCCCACCTATTCCAACTAGATCGTTTTGGCAGTTTTTCAGTTTGACATTTTTGTTTCTAGTTTTCGAGTCCCGAACTTCTAGGGTTGTTTTGAGGCCCTAAACAACATTTTTAGGGCTCAGTACAGTTAAAGTGTAGATGGAGTTAAAGTCTAATGAGAACATGTGTAGTCCTCAGAGAGAACTTTCCAACGGGCTATCGTGCACCTAAAACGAAGATCGTATGAAAAAGTTATGACCCTGAGAAGTTGATGTACTAACTTACCCCAACAGGGTCCACATGACTTTTGGCGCTTCATCTCCTAGGGTTAGGGTTTTGGATGTCTAGGGTTTTGGCATTCCTACTTATTGTAAAAATTCTTGGAGATCCTCATTGTAACCATCTTCTTGCAAATGAGCACAACCGTCACATCGCTTCTCAGAGATAAGCCACCACCATTCTAGCAAGCTTGTTTCAATCTGCATTTTACAGTTTCAACATATTTCCTTATTGAATAGAAGCCAATTTTACTGTATATTTGTTATTTTTTCTTGTGTTTCTGTGTTAAGAATAATAATAATCTGTATTCATTTCGTTCTACTCATAAAATACAAATCAAACCATGTGCCGAAAAACTGCCCATAAATGGACACAAAAACCGAGGACCACTAAAAAATGGACAGAAAAATCAAGATTTTTTTTTGGGGGTGCTTCCCTCGAACCCCCACGGAGGGGGGATCCGCCCCCCTACAACCACCTCAATGGGGGGCCTAGCACCCCCCCTCTACGCGTCCGACACAACATAGACACTTGTTCTAGTCGTGCAAAGAATATAATACATATGCAACAACTACAACACTGACTGGATACCATTGTCCAGATTCCTCCGTCTGAGCCACTGGAGATAGCTTGTACCTCATGATTCCTTTCTCCATACAAGTGAAGTAAAGAGAGTGAGACTTTTCCTCTCAATGCGATAGATGGGAAAGGTGTTGGAAATAAGGGTTTCCAGAATTGAGGGGGATGATCTTAAAAGTTTGGGCAAATGTCTTGCAGACTCAATGGAAATCCACTAGCATAAGGGTGCTTCATTAAATTCCTCCTCTTCTCCACCCAATGGATCTTATTTATAGTTCAAAAAGGTGGTTAGAGTAGTTACATATGGGATATAGGAGATCATTAACTTGAGAAACCCATGAACTCCACCCAAAAGGTGCATTATGCACACATTTTAATTTTTTTCATGAAAATTGAGGACATACACAAGTTGTTGAAGGAGAAAGAGCATACATAAATTTGCATACACTCTATGTCATATCAAAAGTAGTGGACGACTTTCCAGAGGGAGTTTTTGAAATATTATGAAGAGGAACTTTGGGGTATTTTAGTCTATAAGATGGAAATGGATTTGGGAATCTGGCCATCAAGTGCATCTATCCATATGATGTGGCAAACAAGATTCTATAATGAGGACCAAGGTAAGATCATATTCATGAATTATAAGGTACAAATAATGCCAAGGTTGATTAATACCTCCACACAGTTCATCTATCCAAAGATCAATAGGAATGATGTAATCATAGGAGTGGGTCAACCCATTGATTTCACTTGTAAACTTATTAAGGAAAAGCGGTTGTGAAGGTGGTTCTAACCGGGATTTGAATGGAAGTGGTTGATTTTCCATGCTTCTCTTGGTGAAAGGTAAGGAAGGGGAACATGCAGAGATAATAAAGGAGGAAGAAGACACTCATAGGTCAAGGATAAGCTTTCTAAGACACAGGAAATGAATATTCAATAACCTCTTCACACTTAACCTTTTCACATGGAGGGGGACAAATCATTTCATGTTCTTGAAGACTCAAACTAGTGGATTTTTCATAAAAAATTTCTAAGTCAAACTCTTCATTATTTCCAAGTTCATCAATCACCTCTTTACCCTCGGAATCCATGTCATAAATGGGATTACCTTCAAAGTAGAAGAAACAATTTATATCCAATTTAGAGCTTCCAATATGGAAAAGGTCAATAAGGCTTCCAATATCAAAGCCATCATATTTGTCATGGGATGAGGGAGCACCCATTAATCCTTATTCAAAGTTCATCCTTTTAAAATGATCAAAATATGGATAAAAAATCTCAATATTTTGACAAGGGACATCATTCATCAGGTCCTCAACTTCATATGGACAAGAAGAAGAAAAAATGGTCATTTTCATACTCTAGGTTCTTCTCCAAATCGACAGATATACAAGGTTGCTCTTTCTCTAAGGACTCTTTTTCAAACTCCTCTTCATCTATGTATTCCTCATGTAGTGATTTTTCATTAAAGTATTCATTGAATGATTGGTTATATTCTTGTTCATACCCTTGATATCCAATGGAATGAAAGATCATTTATCCATGTTTCCTTCATATTTTTTTATCTTCAATTAATGGAAAAGTGGAAACATCTTCATTATGAGTTGTATGCATAGATCCTTGATTTTCTATTGAGTTTAAAAGTGAATTATTTTCTTCTATCTTCTTACTTATTTCATCCCCCAACTCATATGAAGGATTTCTTTGAAACTCAAGGAACAAAGAATCAATTTCTCTTTTGCTATCATGGAAAACTTCAATCCAATCATCCAAGTGTTCTTATTTAAAATCCTCTTCATAAGTTTGATCTTCAATGTGTTCATGAGGTGATGCTTGTTCTTCAAGGGGATCATAATAAGACTCTTCATCGATACCCACAAGAAGTGGTTCTTTTTTTTCAATATGATCTTCAAAGTTACATGCCATTGATTCCTCCTTTTGTTTCTAGCTTCTTCCATACTAAGGGCCTCCAATACGAAACTTCATGTCTATATAGTATAGGGGAATCATATTCATCATGAGAATGGATTTCATTACATTCATCCCGCAACATCTTATATTCTTCATCAATACCATGAGGAGGTACTTCATCTAGGTTCACTTCATATTCTTGATTTCCAATAATAGATAAAGTGAATTTATCTTCAATTTCATGGTTCCCAATAGTTTCATTGTCCTCTTGAACTTTAATGATTTCCATGAAAATATCCTCAAATCTATCTAAAGGAAGACCTCTACACTTGAAAAAGACACTAATAAAATACTCACAAGATGATATTGACCTAGGAATAATACCATTTCTCACGCAGTCCTTTTTCCTTCCATCTAAGAAAAGAAAAAATAACATGATTAAGATATATTGATGAACTACTCCAATATTCCAAGCATATTCCAAAAATTACAATATTTGTTGACTAGCATGCAAGGGTTCCTTGTCAAATTTTGGAACATTTTATTTCCACGTTAAAGGTATATAATTAGGATATCCATCAATTTTTCTAAAACCAAAGCAAGGAACTATTTCATGGAAATCCCAATGTGCCATTTCAACCAACTTCAACCAAAAGTGGAGTCACTAAGGTGAATAATCAAATGCCAACAATAGATGCTTTCTTCACCCTACAAGAAACCAAAACTTTGGAATCTCTAAGGGAATTGGTCTTCTTCCCTTCAATAGAGTCACTAGGTGAGTTAACTTAAAAACCTTCAAATCAGCCTACTCACCAAATTTATTGTTGAAGCCAAGCTTCAAATAACTAGGGAATGGAATTTATCCCTGGGAATGTCACTAAAATGTTACCACTCAAGCTTTATCCCAAGAGGAAAATCCCTAACATTGACGGGAGAGCATATAGGCACTACATGCAAGATACCCACTGTCACCTTGGAAACCTTTCCTCACACTTCAGACTAAGGAAACTACACTACCCCAACATAGGGGGGAATCCCTACGAGTTTATCTATTCCAATCATTTGTAGCAATGGGAGAGTTAATTGGACTAGATTTACTAAGATAACTAGCAACTAACTCACTCTCAATGTTTAGGGCACGTTAAGGTATGCAAATTGTTGCTAGATTAAAACAATCTCTCAATGATGTGCAAAGAGACAAACATGCTTGTGAACCCAAAAAGTATGGCATGTAAATTAATAAAACTTGCTCAATATTCAATATCTCAAAGTGACAATTATTGTATGAAGAAATTATATCGACAAGATTTGGGATATGAAATCATTAACAATCATGCTCTTGAAGAATTATGTTTACATTCACCATCCATCCATGTGAAGTAAATATTCTAAATGGAAAGAAAAGAGACCTCAATGAAACATGTAATTCATTAGAGCACTCCACACAAATCAAATGCATTTAAGTTTTAAAGATATATCATCATCCACTTAGGAAAATTTAAAACATACAAGTATGCCGCTATTTATGTGGAAGAACCCTTCAAAACTCACTATTTTCATAGTTGATAGTCCCAAACCAATGATGTTTAGATTGAATTCCATTCATTCATTAGCACTTAAGGATCCAAAAAACCACTAGTGTTTTAAAACATGATTGTATGTAATGTCAAGTGTCGAATATTAGATAAAGCATCAATTTAGTACATCAAGATAACAAGGAGGACTAAAAGTCCAAACATATGATTGTATTCATAATTTAAATGAAATATCAACCCATTTATTGGATCATTTCAACATCAAATAATAGTATACTAATAAATGGAAAGGATCCAATATTAATGAATTAGGCAAGTGATTGAATAACGTGTAGCTAAGTGGCCTGTCCTATAATATTAAGTGTTGTTACTTTGTCAGTGGTGAATTAAAAGAGACATCAAATTTAAATGTATGTCAAACATATGTATAAATGATTAATTAGGAAAGCATTCCGGATGCACTATCGACCCATCCTTTCCTAGGGTTTTTGTAGTCAATTGTTTCCTTCATTTTCAGTCTGATCGAGGCTTTATCCTGGTATGACCTCGACGTGAATTCATTTTCTAGATGGGGGGAGGATTCCCCTTCCTACCACGATGCCACATCCCACAACAACTTTGTAAGATCTGGATCTCAACCACAAGGAATTATCATGGGCACAGACCGTCAGATCCTTGGTTTTGGGTCCTCTTCCCACTCATCTCAGAAAAAAGACAACGAAGAAAACAAAGGGAAAAAGGTAAGTCAGGAACCCTCGAGTGGAAGATAAACGATGCCATGGAATCCATGCCAATGTATTCCAAAAACAAAGGACCTTCCCAGATATAAGATACAATCTAACAACATCAATAACCAGATCCAATACATGAAGGATCACACCATAATTAGTAAATATATCGGAAATTGGCCCAATGAAAAGGATCTAATAAGGTGGATTAAGAAATGGTGGAAACTCTAAGGTCAGGTGTACCTGAGGCTCAGCTCCAAAGGCTTCTTTACAACCATTTTCCACTCCTTGGAGGATAGAGACAGAGTTTTTGGGAGCAAACCTTACTTCTTTGGTTCAACTAGATTGCATATGCGATATTGGACCGAGAATTTCAACCCCGACAAGGAGGATTTCTCAAATGTACCAATATGGATACACTTGTATTCCCTCCCGCAAGAGTATTGGGATGAAGATATTCTGACAGGCCTTGGCAACACTTTGGGTAAGTTCATAAAAATATCACAGGCAACAAAACATGGCAAGTATATTGCTTATGTGTGAATTTGCGTTTATATGGATGTCTCCAAGGTACTTTCTGAGTCCATCTACCTAGAAGACGAGGAGGATGGGGAATGGCTCCAAACCCTTGATTATGAATTTATCCCTTTCTGTTGCAAACACTGCCATAAACATTGCCACCTATTAAGAGAGTGCCCTCTAAATATTCAACCCAAACAATTTTCACCAAGGGATCCAAAAACTCCAAACGGTTTCACTAAAGTTTAGCACAGCAAAAAAAGTAATAAAAAAAATCCCATGTGGATTCAACTCCCACCAAGATCCAAGATTGAAATCCTTACATAGTCCTGGGAAACTTGGAATGGGATGAAAAAGATCAGCCCCAAGTAAAGATAAATGATCTTCAATACATTCACAAGGAGGATTCTAAATCAATCCCTAAAAGTGTTCACAAGAAGCAACGTTGAATATCCCAGAGAAAGGGTTTGAAGGACCATAAATTCAGATGGAATTAGTCATGCAAGATAACGAGCAAGAGGAGGATGGCATCGACAAAGTTCTAAGAGATGTCAATCTTGACAACGTAGTACAAACTCTTCAAAACCAACAACACGTATCCCTTCTGGATGAACACCTAGAGCTCATCAAATGGGATATAGAACAAGAGGTAACCATCAAACCCAGAGGATTCCTTAGTGAAGAAACACAAGGAATACACCATGACTCATCAACAGGATCACTCATGATACAGTCCAACCAATGACGCCGAGGATGAAAAACAAACATGAAAGCACTGCATGACATGGGAGATTACTTGGTCAACATTGAATAGATCACTCCCATCTTGGGATTCTTTCCCCCCTCCAACCATTTCCAATGAAGTTCATATCATGGAACATTAGGGGTCTCAACAAAAAGTCTAAGCAAAGACTCCTACACACCAAACTACAAGATCATAGGCCTAATATTTTATGTTACAAGAAACAAAATGCAGTGAAGCAACAACTACCTCACTCCTTCAACGCTGTTGGAGGAACTTGGAAGTAATATCTCTAGATGCTCAAGGATTTTCAGGAGGTATAAGCCTAGCCTGAGACAAAGATACCATATCTCTTCAAGACTTCTTGGCTACAAGGAATACTCTTATTACTTTTTTCTACATTACGGGTACAAACATAACTGGCTATGTTACCACTGTCTATGGCCCTCAAACTACTCCAACCAAACTCAGCTTCATAAATAATCTTCACACAATTGATGAAAGGGTTAAATATCTCGATGGATAGTTAGTAGTGATTTCAACATGATCTTGTCTTTGTAGGAGAAGAAAGGGGGTCTTCGATGCCTTGATACAGATTCTATATCCTTTAATAACTTCATTTTTTATTCCAAATTAATCGACATGAATACTGACAATTGGATCTTCACTTGGAACAATCGAAGATGAGGTGATCACCAAATAACAAGCCACCTAGACCGATTTTTGATCTCCAAACAAATAATGACTTATGGATGGGCGCTTGAGGCTTCAATCCTTCCAGCTGTGGGATCTTATCATTGGCCAATCTGTTTCAGAATTGACAATGATAACCCTCCTCTCTTTTGTCCCTTCCACTTTGAAAATTTCTGGTTGTGCCATCAAGACTTCTAACAAAACATAGACAAATGGTGGTAGGAAGCATCTTGTGATCAAGGCACCCTCATGTACAAGTTCCAGCAGAAATTAAAGAACCTAAAAAGAAACTCAAATAGTCGAACAAACAAAATATTGGGAACATTCTACAAGATAAACAAAGGATGGAACAAAGTATGGCTACTCTTCAACAACAAATAATAACACAGGGACGATTAGAGCACCTCAATCAGAAGGAAGCTTAGCTCCAATCACAACTTGAAGAGTGCTATGCACAAGAGGAAATACTGTGGAGAAAAATCTCAAATACAATGGCTCCAAGAAGGGGAGAAAAAAACTAAATTACTCCATTGATCAATGATACAACATTGCCATGCCAATATAATCAAATGTCTTCACAAATCTCAAGGAGAGGAACTTCATCAACACTAGGACATTGAAGTAGAGATAGTAAACTTCTTCAAGGAACTATTAACTGAACCACATATGGACCGAAGAATAGCCATCAACAAAATCACTACTCACATTCCCCACCTCAACATAGATGAACACAATGAAGCTCTTATGTGCCCTATTTCTTTAGCTGAAGTTGAAGCGACCGTTAAGGATACACAACCAGGTAAATCCCCAGGACCTGATGGTTTCACTGCTGATTTCTCTCATTAATGTTGGCACTTCATAAAGGATGAGGTTTGGAAATTGGTGGAGGAATCAAGAAGGACCTTGGGGGTTCTCCCAGCCCTCAATGTCATTTTTCTCTCTCTCATACCCAAATAATCCCAAGCTACATATGCCAAACAATTCCTCCCTATTGCACATTGCAATGTGCTCTACAAGTTGATAAAAATAATTCTAGATAACCATTTGAAACCCCTTCTCCCTCTCATAATCTCCCCTTAGCAGACGATATTTGTAGAAGGTAGACAAATTATTGATAACATACTTCTTTCCCAAGAATCCATTCACTCTCTCAAACTCACCAAAACCCCATGAATGTTCATCAAATTAGACATGTCAAAAGCCTTTGATAAGTTGAGCTGACAATATATGAAGAAAATTCTTTTGGATTTTGGCTTTCATCCCACCCGGGTCCACTAGATTGTCTCCCTCACTTCATCAATATTATTTTCCATCATGGTAAATGGATCTTCCTTCTCCACCTTCAATCCTTCCAGGGGAATCTGCAGGGAGACCCCCTATCTCCTTTCCTCTTTATCATCATGGATGAGATATTAGGAAGATACTTATTTTCTACCATTCAATATGGGAAACTCAAAGGCCTCTCACTGCATAAAATAACCCCCACCCATTGTCTCACAACCTGTTTGTAGATGACACTATGATTATGGGAACCCCAACAGTACGGGAGGCTTAAACCATCAAGAGAGTGCTTACATACTTCATGGAATCCTATGGCACCTCCATAAATGAAAGTAAATCCAAATTTTTCTTCTTCAACATGCCTCTCCACATTCAATCGAACATATCCCACAACCTTGGATTCCAATGCAGTTCCCTTCCCTCTAAATATCTTGACATTCCTCTTACCGAAAAATATCTTCAACAAACCAATTGGTAGGATCTTCTTTTAAGCCTCGAAGCTTGCTTGACCTATTGGAATTTTCGTTCCTTAAACTTGGCAACACGATTAGTTCTCCTCAAATTAGTGTTTCAATCCATTCCCATCTACCTCTTATCTTCTCTAGCTTCCCCCAAGATTATTCTAAAAAAATCAGAAATATACAGAGAAAGTTTCTATGGCAGGGAATGGGAACTAACAGGAAATGGGCTCTCATCTCTTGGGAAACCTTGTGTCTCCCCAAGGAACATGGGGGCCTTGGTCTCTGTGACCCATAAGCCTTATCTGATGTCATCAAGGACAAAATATGGTGGAGGTGGATAAAAAACAATCATGATCTATGGGCATATTTATGGAAGGTAAAGTATGTGGAAAACATGGGTTTTCAAAAGCTCATTCATGTGAAAGATTCATATAAAGAATCAACAATATGGAATCTATCTTGGAAGAAAAAAAACTTGATCGAGGACCATTTCTTTTGGGAATTGTGGGATGGCTCATAAGCCCGCTTCTGGACTGATTCTTGGCATCACTTTTCCAAAATGCAATCTCTACCAAATCTAGCAAACATTAAAACTGATCTTCTCCATACCTCCTCTTGCATTGTTGCATATTTTTGGAATAATAATGCACCACAAAACCAATGGAGGCAATGGATCTCCTCACCATCAAAAATTAGCATGAACTCCTCCATTAATTGCAAGCCTCTCTTTGACGATCTCACGCAAAGAAAAATCCTGATTCAAGTAGGTCCAAACATCTTGTGATGGTGATACTCTTCAAGTGGATCATTATCGGTGAAAGAGGCCTATCGCCTTCATGAAAATCACCACACACTTCATAAAGATGAAGTTTGGAAAAGACTATGGAGCTCAAATCACTGGCCGCAAATAATTCTTTTTAAGTGGCAAGTACTCCATGGGAAAATTATGACATGGGATAACTTAAGAAAACATAGACACAATGGTCCATCCATTTTCCATCTTTGCAAGCTTCAGGAGGAACCCATGAGTCATCTTCTAGGAACATGTACATACAACACTTCTCTATGGGACTAGAGTGTTACTTTATTCAAGAAATCAGTCTTCAAAAGATTCTCCATCATCGACAATCTTTGCACTTGACGAACTCAACCCTTCAGTAATTCCATACTCAACCTAATATGGCATCTCATTCCATGATTTATCATATGGGAAATATGGAAAGAGAGAAATCGTCAGATTTTTCACAACAAGAACATCCATAGTTTCTCTATTTGGCTCAAAATCAAAAGTAACATTCAAGAAACTTTGAAGATACAAATATAGTCTGATGAGGATTTCAAAGGAACCTCATTAGAAAATCATATTATGCAAGACTGGAATCTCGATCTCAATCCTTCTCCTTAAGATTTAAATCCCATACCTATCTTCAGTGAGATTCCCACCACCTGGTCTCCTCCTCAGTATGGTTTTATGAAATTAAATTTTGATGGAACCAGTAAAGGAAACACAGGCCAAGCTCGGTTTGGAGGTGTCTTCCGAGATCATAAAGGAAGAATCCTCCATATCTTCATGGGGTACTCAAGATTCAATACAAACAATGGGGCCAAATTTCTAGGCTTAACCCAAGGACTCAACATCGCAGCTAATCAAGGATTTCACAAACTCATCATCGAAGGGGACTCTGCAATCATTCTCTCCATGTGTAAGAAGATCATCCACGGTACCCCTCCCTCAAAGGTGGCTGCAAATTGGCACCTAGCTGCAAGCTTGGAATCCCTCCCTTCTCTTTTAGGATGAATCCCAACCATTATGATCTCCCATGTGAAAAGGGATGCCAACAAAGTGCCCGAAAGACTAGAAAATCATGGTGTCCAAGGCCCTGCCAATTTCCTCAACCAACCGTGGCCAGTTCAAGCCAATACCCCTCTCCTCAATGAATGTAAATATTTGGCCTCATAGAATTACTCACCTCCAGATGGAGATCAAAATTAAAAACATGAAGGGAAACCTCTCTAGGATGCCACTTTCTATGCAATCACAAGAGCATGGATCCAGTCTTATGCTGGGTTTTCAAAAAAATAATGAAAACAATATTTTTTAGAATAGGGAGCATCGTGAGAACCACAATCCAGAGGCAAATATTTCAAATTCCTCTCATGCTCAGACTGATAATCGAATTGAGAAAAGAAACATGAATGGAACACTTATTGCCATCCTCTTCAACGTAAACTTTTTAATCTTTTGGGAAAAGCAAGGTCTTGTTTTCCATTGGGAAGGTCCAACCAAATGGCCAGTTAATTTGTGTTACTTTATTCTCTTGCAACCTTTCTACTTTCCATCTCCGAGGCAATTTGACCCCAGTTGGGCAAATTGACCTTGAACCATACCTTTGTATTTTTATGCTAGTTAATTTAAATTTCTGAAGTTACAAAAAAAATGATTAATTATGAACTATATTCCATGCATCATTTATCAAACTTTTGAGATCAATCCATACACATTAGTTTATGAAATTAAGAGGCATAATGAGGTATTGAAAAATCCTCATTAATTACATATTTGCAATCGTTGACATGTGAGGCATTACACCAATATATCAAATCGTTCCCTTTTTTATGCATTGATTTACCTTTCCAAGGTCCCATGATCATATAGAATGCCAAACATTGCATTAATATTCAACTTTAAACCAAATTGTTGAGCTATGAATGAAATTTTTTTTAGAAGACCCTTATGCCATCAAATCATTACATATTTTCTAGCATTGAAGTGAAGTAATACAAACTCTATGAAGGATTTAGATTCAACACAATATATTTTATTTTATGGAGGGTTAGATCCATCAATGTAACAAGCTAGGATTAATATCTAAACCTAGGAATTTCAACTAACTAAGCTTGCTTACTATACAAACCTTAAATAAATTGGGCATGAAATAAAGGGTTAGCACAAGTGAAATCCAAGCCCAAACGAAATCTAGAAATTAAAATGAAATCTTTGATTTAACAATCTAACTTAATAAATTTAATCTTGAAAGAACATTAGATTGCTTGATAAACATAAAAGTAAAAGAAAGGGGGAAATTAAAATTGAGATGGTTAGAAAATAAATGAGAAAATCAAATGCTACCATTAGGCATGGAGTCTATTCCATTCCTTGCATAAATCCCCTCTTCCCATTTGATGTTGAAGTCCCCACACATTTCTAGAGAAATCTAGGAAACCAACAATATTCCCAGGGAGGCTAAACTAATAATAGATTCAACCCAAATATTGAAAACTTAAATAATCAAAGCATAAATCCGGGGTAATAAGTTAAAACCCTAAGATATTCAACTTTGATACTAAGACTTAGCTTCAAAAATTCACATAAAAATAAAATAGACATACACCATACTTTATTTGCATTTATTTCCTTGCAATATCCCTTTCCTCAATGTCTTTTGCATGCCAAAAACCTTCTTTTATTAACCTAGAACAATATATTAAAGAGAATATACAAGAAACCAAACCAAATAGGGAACAAAATAATCTTCCAATTGGTTTCCAACCATGCCAAATGAGAGAGATTCCCTCCTTAATTAGGAGATAAGCCTCTCAATACCATACAATGAAAACCATGACCTAGGATGAAACCATGTGCTACAATAAGACCATGAGCCTAAAACCATGTTCCCAAGTCAAACCATGGGAAAATTTCTCAATTTGTTACAACAAACTCCTCAAAGATAGGGCACCCTCCTCAAAGTGAGAAAAACTTATTGTGGCACCTGTGGGGTCAAATAAGGGTACAAAACTTGAGCACCCCACTCAGGGATGGAATTTCAAATTTATCCTACCCGTCAAGTGAAATTTTGATGACGGTCATTTGTTTTTCATGCTCGTCATTTTACGTTTTACACAAATTCATGAGTGTTAAATTGTTTTGTATTGTTATATGTAAATTAGAGTAGGTTTGTTAATGGATATTCAATTAACCACTAACACCTAGAAGTATGGGACTAATTAAAACTAATGAATGCCAAATTATATGTAAATTTGAGTAGGTGAGTTAATTGATATTCAATTAACCATTAACATCTAGGAGTCTGGGACTAATTAAATTTTACAGATTGGGATTTTGGAAATTATTAAATTTTGTTTACTGTTATATTTAATCCTCCAAGAAAGCCTTGTCCAACCCCTTTTCAGTGTGCGGCCTAGGTAGGTGTTACACACTATATCTATAGTAAACTAAGTACCTATAATTAATGATGGGTACATTATGGAGTGGAACGTCAATCTAACAGGTTAGGATTTTTTTTATGCCAGTAAATTTTGATGTGTGGATTTTGTATCTGCGTGTCAAATACATCTAAAAACCAAAACATGTCCTATGGAACGTCAAATTCTAGGCCTGACCTCAGTAACTAACTTGTTTCTTCATGCAACAAACCCTTCACATGCGAGAATAGGTCAAGATGAGGTGTGCTCCTTTTGAAAGCTTCTAGAAGACACATGTGTGAGGGAGGAGAGAGAAAATGCACCCTTCTGTAAGAATTTTCACATGTTCCAGGTAATACATATCTATGTGGCTCATACAATGCTCCATATCCTGACAAGTGTACAAATTGTTGATGTGGACACCTCAATGATGATGCAACATCCTTGTCATTGTCCACCATGTTGTTATGGTTCCTAATGCCATGACATAGATCCAAAAAAAATATCATGGATCCCAATGTAGGTAGATATTGTTGAATATAGGTACATAAATCCCAATGCAGGTACACAAATTGTGAGGCAATGACACGAATCTTGAGGCATAGTGCATAGATTCCAATGTGGGGCACCCACCTATAATGATGCATCAAGCTTCAAAATAAATCATTAGGAAACAAAAATTAAGTAATATCCTCTAAGTTTACCATGGTGGGACAACTTTACCCCTATTACTTGTGTCAATTTCCTAAGAAAAAAGGTATTTCCTAAGTAATTTGGTTAGAGATAGGTAAATTTGATGAATAATTGATGGAAAAGGAAGGGAAACTTTATGTTTTGATCCTCAAAGTCATTTTTAATGATGTATAAGGTATTTACTGGTCCAACTAGCCTTTTTCAGCTAGGAATCTTCATTTTCTATTTGTAAGCCTTTGGGAGGTAGCTTTACTTAGAGTTACCACCTCGACACCTTTTTATCACCACATTTTATATTTTCTTAGTCATTTTTCTTTATATATGCATTTTTAGCATAGGACCTTCGAGATGGGCCTTTTTAATGAGGTGGCAGAGCTCCATCCTTAGTATTTTTTCATTTTTTTTAACATTATTGCTCATCACCTATAGCATTTGTTTTCTTTATTTGACTTTGTCTTATATTTTTCTTCATTTAGATCTTGTTAGATGGAATTTGACAATTCAAACATAAATAGAGATATTATTATTTATGAATGGGATAGTATTGAAAGGTGTTATGGAAATATTCCCCTGTGGACAAGTGAACTTTCCCTTGGAGTACATAATCCTCTACCAAGACAAAAAACTACCTTTGGACACTACCATTCCTATCGATTCATTTTACCCATCGAAAAAGAGAGAAGGAGGGAGAGTATGATGTACCTCACTTTCAACGTTTGTCCAAGCTGCTCCAATCCGCGAGTTTGGAACAATAATTGCAATAGACAACAAGAGACAAACGACTATCTCCTACTCTAATGGATTAGACAAAATCAATTGATCTATGAAGATTAAGAAAAACATAGACAAGTACATGTAAACACATACTAGAAGGAAATAGGCCAATTATATTAATGATAATTTCAAAAGGAAACTTACAATCTTCAGATGATGTTTCAGTAACCTCTCCAAGTCCTCCTCGTCCAACCCTTGCTCGAAAGACACAATCAAAATAACAATTCTTTGCTGATTTTTTCCTCCTTTTTTCCAGAATCAAAGGTTTGATACCTCTAATATTATTTTTATTCTCCATGGAAATATCTCATTATATAGGATTTGGAGGCTTAACCACCATGGAGAAGATCACTCACTAGATCCACTAAAATGGGATCTCCAATATTTTTAGGGAGAAAATATCTCTCAAGGATTTTAGGGAGAAAATATCTCTCAAGGATTTTGAGGAAATATCTCTCAAAATCCACCAAATTAGGATTTTGTTTTGAGAAAATATCTCAACCATCCATATTATTCTCAACCTCTCCTTGATATTAGGAAACTAAATGTGAGGTGGATTCTCACACTAAATAAATTTCCTTTTTATGAATATTAATAAATAATTCATGTGCACATAGTATTTTGATCTTCATATGGTATATTTTTCCTCCTCATTGACTAGGGATTGTGACAAATGTTCCTTGATGGTGTCAGTGTATGTGACACTTTTGCAACACTTAGGGTGAGGTACTTAAGTGTGGCATTTTGATGTGTAACATATTTTCCCCTAAAGTGTGAGGTCATAAGAGAAAATGATGACAGAAACACTTTACAATTATTCAATGCAACGGTGTGGAGTTGGAGAGCCTGGAAGAAGATGCAAACAACCATCAAACAATATTAACATATGTTCCATTTCCAAGGCAGACATACAT
>JASDQU011401751.1:22427-53482 GCA_032191745.1 Picea mariana
TATATCAACATGCTCAAATGATCTCCTTCGTAGCCTGGGCAAAGAAGATAACATAGTGAACACTCAACCCAGGGTCTTTGTCCCAATCTTGATGTGGTACGAATCTAGCCATGTGAATAGATGATTTGATGTCGAAAATGGTAGAAACCACTTGATTATCGTTCATTGAGGTAAACTGTTAACAAGTGCGAGAGAAATCACCAATGATGTCAATGAATCCCAAGGTACCCTAGTACATTCCAGCAAATGTGAATAAATGAGCTGAGGTTGAAAATTCGTGGAATCATCTGATCAGAGGTCAATGATGTAAACCTACTATTAGAAGTGAGGAGGCATGTCATTGAGGCATGCAGGTCCCAAGGTACTAACTGGTTTCTAAGTATAATTCTCGGATGATGTGTTGAAGTCAATAGGAAAAGACTCGTCAAAGGAGGGCCTTGATTTATCCCCCATCATCGACACGAAATGGACAGAAGAAAGTGATGTAAGATGGTGAATTGAATGAGTATGGACTAACATAGGAAATGGAAACTAGAAATATTGCAGATGGATGGTTTGAAGTGGAACTTCCCTTGAACATGACGAGGCATGAAAATTGACTTGGAAGCTGTTATCTCCCAAAATGACCACCGTCATTTTGGGTGATAGAATGGGTAAAAAATTCAATTTTGTGAGTCTTGGTCTTCAAAATCTAAAATTGCAGGGTGTTGACTGTTCATGGCCCTGAGGATGAGATCATTCCTGTCACGAATGCTTTTGAATTTGATAAGCTTATATAAAATCATGTTCTTCAGGTTTTGGATGAAACTGATCATTATTACAATTTCCATCAAGAAGAGTTGACACCTGTTGTCCTAAGTTTCATAAAGTCTGATTCAGAGAGGCCTAAAAACAGGAATACAAACTATTGGTTTGCATAGAGAAGATGAAGATAATGGTATCATAGATCGGTCAGGAACCAAACTACAACTCTCAAGTCCATGATCAGTCATGTCTTCTGACAATCTACATGAATTGACTGAGTCTGATTTGAAGCTTTCTGTGACATTTAGTTCATTTCACAAATATACAGAAGATTGGCAGAAATATAACAGGTTTTGTCTTTGAACTAAATCATGAGATCTATATATACAAAGGGCAGAGCAATTGCAACACAGTGTGCAGAGTTCAGGGCAACAAAGCATTTCATCGCTGGATGGATCCGAACATGTCTAGCATGCTATAAACTCTTGCAGACCTTTCCCAAAAAGAAGATGGAGACGCATTTTCAAACATCATCATGAGGTTTAATGTTTGAGAAGCCAAGCAGTTTAATGTTGAAGGCTGCAAGATCCCTTGATCAGCCAAGCACTCCAAGGCAGAGCAGGTCTAGCAAATCTAATGAAATGGCAAGCAGTCCGCATCAAAATGAGATAGAGAAGTTGCATATTAACTCTGAAAATCAGGAAAAAGACATGGTAGAAATATTGGAAGGACTGCATCAAAGGCATAGAAGGAAATCTCATGCTGTTGAAAAGGGTCAAAATGACCAGTCGGAGTACAATGCAAAAGGATTGAAGGATGCTTTGATGGTTGTAAAGAAAATAATGAAAATGGATGCAGCAGAACCCTTCAATACTCTAGTAAATCCAGTTGTGCTTGGTATCCCAGATTATTTTGATATCATTGACACACCAATGGACCTGGGCACAATATGCAGTGCATTGGAAAGAGGTGAAAAGTACATGAATTCTCGGGATGTTTTTAAGGATATTCAGTTTATCTGGGAGAATTGCTATAAATATAACAGTAAAGGTGATCCCATTTTGGATCTTATGAAAAGGATCTGAAGAACGATTTTGTAAAGGCTATAAAGCCTAAGAATTGAGGCTGAGCCGGGGTTCGATTTTGGATGCTATTATGCTGATACTGTAACACAAGACTTATTCTTATTATACTAAAGATTTCAAGCTTCCTTCAGTTGTGCTGTCAGATCTCTCTCTTGTCTCTGATATCTTGTGAGTGAGTGTTCTTTGTTGATGCTTATTTAATTTGTATATGACTGTCATTTCATATGTTGATTGATTAAGTTGATTATCATAAGATATTTCTTAGTTATTAAGCCCATTATACTTGTTGGTATGAAGTGTGATCTGGTTCAATAGCTATTCTCTTACCTTTTGATCAAACCCTGTCTGACTGCATTTCTAGAAGGCCTTGGGAGATTCTGTATTCCTAGACAGTCCTAAAAACACAGTCCAGCCTCTAGTTATTCACCTTGATCCACAACCCATTTCAATTATTAAGAAAATTGCTTCAAAAAGAGTTAGTTACCAGGCATCTCCGACTTACAGCCTAGGAGAGTTTCCTAGAGTGATAACAGAAGCATTGACTTGACGAATACTAAGAATGTAAAGTGACGAAAATAAGAGCACTCTTCGACTGAATGAAAAATCATGGTGACACATGGAATTGGTATGAATTAGAGACAAGCAGATTACCCAAATATAAGGCGAGATGTAAACAGGTGCCATGTTCAAGAGCGACAATAGCTTCCATAAAGGATTCCAAAAAACTTGACCCACTTCCTTCAGTTCCCCCTCCACCCAAATAGATGAGTACGTCCTTTTCATTTAACGAGCTCGAGGAGGGTAACACATGCTCGATATAACTCACCTTATGTAAGTTCCTCTTCCTTTATTTAATGATCTGGAAGAAGTAAGGGTTCATTCCCATATGGGTCCTTCAATGTGTAGTTTAGCGAGTCCAGAGAAGGAAAAATCGGTGGTTTTTCATGTTTAGAGAGTTTGAAAAGAACTTAAAGGTGACTCCATGGATGAATTTTTCGTAAATTTAGTCTCCCAAGCCCGAAAAAAGTGTAAAAAAATGCAGGGGAGAACTCTTCTAATCATGCTTGATTAGAGTGTTCCTTTTTCGTAGTTAGTCTCTCAAGGCCTAAAAAGAGATAAACTATCACTCGAAAGATGCCCTTTCAAACCTTTTAATGAGTGTGAAAGGAAGCAAGATCACTCGAAAATATTTTCATGGTTATAGAGTCTGAAAAGAGTTTAAAGGAGACTCCGGGGGGTTCCTTTTTCATATAACCTTTATGAGTTCAAAAAAGTGATAAAAGTATACTCGGTCACATTCTCATGTATTTATGAGCATGAGAAAGAACAAAGACTAAGCTCAGTAACTTATTCTCATGTATTTATGAGCACGAGAAAGAACAAAGACTAAGATCATTCTAGAAAAAGACTACTACATTACAATGGGACTGACCTTCGAATGAGGATCACTCCTAGTAGCATGTCTCTCTAGAGGTAGTTTTCCCTCAACTTCTTTGGCATAAGTTTGCGGTTTTTCTCCAACATGATGTCCATAGGCTAGAGACTTGCCCCCCAAGTGTCATTTCCTCCAAAGATTCTTCTTCTTTCCTCGTTTATGTTTTTTGGTTACTAATGGAAAAATTTTCACTAGGAAGAGGAAAAGAAGGTTCAAGTACTTGATCTAGAGTGAGAATCGATTGTAATGGAAGGGGGTCTGTTTCATTTTTTAACGAGCTTGAAAGAGACAATGAACTATTCTTGTCGAGACTAGGTACTACCAAAGGATGAGATAAGTCAAAGGATTGATGTACCTGAGTCTAAATCATGTTTAAGGTGGAAACCTACACGGTGGGAGGAGCAGGCATAGTAAAAACCCCCATGAGTGAGGAATCTTTGAGAATATCTACACCTACACTCTCAAAATTATTCTATCCTAGAAAAGGGACATTATTTGCTGCGACATTGTTGAGATTTGGAGTTGTATACTCAAGTTGTTCAATAGTGATAATATTTCCTTGATGGGGAAATCGTAGGATATGAAACACCGAATATGCAATGACAGTCATTGCATAGAACCAACTACAACCAAGTAAAAAATTATAATCCAAGGGAGTTTCGACTACTTCGATATCAACCAAAACAATTTTACCCTTCAAATTCACAATGAAAGATAGCAAGAGTCCGTGAGGTTGGAAACCATGTCCATCAAATGCTTTCAGGGTGGTAGAGGATGGGGTAAGTGTAGCAGAGCCAAGGGCTCTCCAACAAGGAAAATACATGATGCAGGTGGAGGCTCTCTCATCCAAAACAATACGATGAATGTTCTTTCCACCAACCAAAACTTGAATTTGGAATGATAAGTGGTGGGATAGTTTTTCCTTAAAATAATCTAGGTTAAACGTAATCAGGTTTGAATCCTCAGGATCCATGGCTCCAATGGCTGACAAAAGGGTTCTACATTGACTTGGACAGTGTTGTAGAACTTTGAGGGTTGACATAGCGCAAGGCGCTTGCACCAAATATTCAACTATGTTGTAATTTTAGGCAGTGTGGGCATTTGGATTAAATGTTGATTTTCAAATTACGATCTTGGGTGGGTGCAATGCTGCGTCAGAAATCAACTTCTCAATCTAAAGAGGATTGGAAGATGGAGGAGTAGAGTTAGAAGGTTGTTATACATCCTTCCCTTTAGTCTGATCACTTGGAGGAGTGTCATAAGTATTTGCATGAGTTGTGACATTAACCATCTTAAACATGTAAACCTCAAAGGCGCTCATGGAAGCATCCCCATGGTGGGAATAACCTGGGTCGCCTCCTTGTAGAGAGACAGGGTTTTGTGCAACCAAATGTTGCTGCTGAACTGGTTGGGAGGCACCCTTCAGATATTTAGCGTCAACCTCACGACGAGGGCAGTATTTTGTGTAGTGGTATTCTTCAAAAATCATACAAGGAGATTTAGGTTTCCTTGTCGGTTGAGTATCAACAGACTTAGGATTATCCTGCTCATTAGAGGGTTTTTTGAATTTTCCCTTATTTTTCTTCTTACCTCCTGGTTGCTGAGATGAAGTGGATTAAACCTCATTTGCCTTGAAGGTTTGAGTAGGAGTGGAAGTAGTTGTGGTGTTTTGAATGGAACTAGGTTCTAGAGCCGGTCTTGACAGATCATTCGATGGATGAGGAGAATTAGGTATCATATCGTAAAGTTTACCGGATTGGGAGTAAACCAAGTCCAAATACTACGCATGGTTGATAACCTGCTCCTCAGTAACTACGTTTCCCATAGAAACATCACGGGCGATGGGAGGCAAGAGTGACTTTGTAAATGAATCCGCGAGGATTTGGTCCGGAAATGGAGCTTTAATCAACTGTCTCTGTCGTCTCCACTCATGAATATGATCAAAGATGTGGGTGGAAGAGGATTTCTAGAGAGATGTCAAAAGTTCTGTACCGGTATTGTATCGTATATGAAAATGGAAATCCACCAGGAAATCCATGGCAAGAGAGTTAAAGTCGACAAAAGAGTTACGCGACAGTTCAATGTACCATTTTGCTGCCACACCTGTAAGTGTTCTCTAAAAAATTCTATGAAGAATGGAGTCATCCATCAAAGAGTTGGAAGAACACCATAAGTGGAAAGTCATAACATGATTTTTAGGATCTTTCCTAGGTTTTCCATAGAATTTCGGAATGTTGGACGGTAATTTGGCATGGATGGTGGGCCAAAACGGGGCATGAAGGATGGTATCGTTTGTAAAAATCGACAGATATGGTAGATCTAATGTAGCTAATAATGGTAGCTACTAGTTAGGTTGTTGATACTTATGATAACCATATTTCTTGGGAACACTAGTAGGACCATATCCAAGTTGTGGCGATATGACAAAACTAGATGGTCCTCCCATATAAAGTGGTTGTCCCGTTTGTCCACCTATGTACTGTGATCGAACAAATGGACCTCCTACGTACTACGGTTGACCTGTTGGCCCCCCTATGTATGGTGGTGGAAGGTACTGCTATGTTTGAATCGTGGGGTTTACGGATTGATAAGGCATAGTTCCTAGCGGATGAATGTCTGCTAGATTGGATTGAGTCCAAAAGGGATTCACAGCTCCTATATATGGATGTACAAGATACAAAAAAATGGTAATAAGGATAGAAGGACTTGCAGGAGTGGTTTCCCCCCATTCTTTTTGATGTTGTAGCCATGTAGGTTTCCCCCCAGTAAAAATTTTACCTGCAACTGAAGGTTTCCCCCCAACTGAAGGTTGGCCTCCCATTGAAAATTGACCTCCAATGTAGGGAGTACTAATTTTTGATGTGTGAGATGGAGGTTGAGTATCTTGTGTAACCATGGTTGTGTGAACTACTTGAATGCTATCCATTCGACCAATGGGACGACCAAGTAAAGCACTTGGCGTGTGTATGTGTGGAAAAAATGAAGCAGGAATATTACCATGACTCATGTGCAAGAGGAGATGAATGCACAAGTGGTTGAGTCAGGGTTACCTGGGTCACTGATGTTTTTGGTAAAGAATAAGCACCAATAATATCAACTACGAGATTTTTGGAAAAAGATGAATTCCCAATTCCTTCAGGAAAACTAAAAATTGGTGGGTTCATGCCAAAAGATGGTGTAGTGGTTGAACTGAGTGATAAATAGTAAGAAGAAAAGGAATCAATGTATCTTGTGGATGGTGGATCAAAGAGTGGTTGGCCAAGTGGATTAGTAAACAGAGGATTCAAAAAATATGCCAAGATTTCTACGAAGGTTGGGACCGGTTCTTCAACGTGATGGCCACTTCCAGGAGCGACGCTCCCGGTTTTAGAAGTGTGATTTGTGATCACTGCTTCATAAGAAATATTATGTTGTGGTTCCTGAGTGTCAGGTTCCATACCTTATATATTGTGAAAAATATGATCCTAAGGCCGAATATGAAAGACAAAGAAACACACTCCTATGAAAACTAAAAGCAATCAACCAAGAAACAATAGATTTAAGGATATTCCGAAGATGAGATATCAAGCTGCCAACAAAGAAGTGAGAAGCAATTACCCCGAACTCCACATAACAACCATTCTCGGTGCAAGAAACTCTCTCTTTTGCAGGATCACCCTCTAATGGTAATAAGAGTGTGATACGATGTCTGCCCCAGTTCACCTCTATAGGTACCTAGGAAAGGCCACTAATGTTACCAACTCATAGTCAGCCTCCCTTGGGGGGGTATAGTCAACAATCAAGACTAAACGTATGGGCATGATATCAAATTTTGAATCTCTTCAAGAGAAATGAATACAAGTGGACCAATAGGAATCCAAAGGACCCCAAATGGATTCAGAGTTCATGAAGCACTGAGACTGAATGAAACTAGTGGTTTCTCAAGAACAACCCCCAATATATGATCTTTCCACTACAATTGGTTAATCTTTGGAGGGGTAATCTCCACTTCTCTCCCGCAAACGACCTCATGTTTATCCCCTGTGTGAGAGGGGGTTTCTGACTATGCTTATACGAAAGTTGGATTTATACACTCTTTAGTTCTGAAATGAATGATGTATAAGAGACTCAAATCCAAAAGAATGAAAAAGAATGATATGCAATTCTTTCTTTCGATGAATTATACATATGGGAAGGAGAAGAGTTATATTCTTATTAACACAATAAAGAACTCAAAACAATGCAACTTTCAATTTCTAGGATCAATACAATGCCAAAATACCAAGCAAATTTTTACGAAAATTGAAATGCACATGGAAAACTAGATATTTTTCCAAACATAAACCAAAGAAAAACTTCCTAATGAATACAAAATTTCTTCGCTTGATTAACTATGTAAGGAGATATGCAAACTTTTTGCTTCTTAAATTTCATATGAAAGATATCTAAGTTTGATACAAAGACTATGAGGAAAAAAAAAATCAAACAAAGCGCACTCAAAGTGATGAGAATTGAAATAAAACAAGTAGGATATAGCCTGTTCAATCAAGAACTCAATGATGCAAAAGAGAAAGAAGACAACCACTCATGAAAATCCTCAAACAATGAGAAACAAGAAACATAAATCAAGCTAGGTTGTCATAAGAGTCCTAATCATCTAGAAAAGTGAGATGTTTCAAATGAATACAAGAAGGCTCAATACCAAGAAAAATTTTCAAACCTTAGTTGGCGAACAATCCTAAACAATCAAGCAATCTGAAAGCTTTACGAGACGAAGATCAAATAAAATCAAAAGGAAAAGAGAACCAAGGGAGCATGTTAACCCAAGGGGATTGCAACTAAGAGAAAATTTGCAACAAAGGATAAAAATATATGAATGATAAATTCCCAACTCTTAGCAAAACAAAGTCAAGAGTATTCAAAGGTCTCTAAGAAAAAATATCCTCGGGATTAGACTAAGAAAAAGTGAGCAGAAAAGGGCAGAAAAACCCAGAAAAGGAGATCAATGTTCATGTTTCCAAAGGGACAGAGTGATACAACACTATGATATACATTACATGGGATTGTTGATAATAGAACATTTCTCTGGTATTCACATTAGAGGAGCGCTACTCTTCCCAATAACTCAGAAAAAAGGATAAAAAATTAGAAAACTTTGCCAAAGACTCTGTGAAATCTTCAATGAAGAAGAGAGAAAGGAAAGTATATAAGAAACAAACATCAAATAAGATCTAAAGGTGGGAAAAATCTCATATGATCCAAATAAATACAAGTCAATTTCCTTCCCCAGTGGAGTTGCCAATTTATGTTACGAAAATATTCCCCCGCGGACAAGTGAACTTTCCCTTGGAGTACAGACCCCTCTACCAAGACAAAAAACTACCTTTGGACACTACCATTCCTACCGATTCATTTTAGCCATCGAAAAAGAGAGAAGGAGGGAGAGTATGATTTACCTCACTTTTGACGTTTTTCCAAGCTGCTCCAATCCCCGAGTTCCAAACAATACCTGCAATGGGCAACAAGAGACAAATGACTATCTCCTACTCTAATGGATTAGAAAAAATCAATCGATCTATGAATATTAAGACAAGCATATACAAGTACATGTAAAGACATACTATAATTAAATAGGCCAAGTATATTAATGAGAATTTCTAAAGGAAACAATCTTCAGATGATGTTGCAACAACCTCTCCAAGTCCTCCTCGTCCAACCCTTTCTCGAAAGATCCACAATCAAAATGACAATGTTTTGCTGATTTTTTCCTTATTTTTTCAGAATCAAAGGTTTGATACCTCTAATCTTATTTTTCTTCTCCATGGAAAGCCCTCATTATATAGGATTTGGAGGCTTAACCACCATGGATAAGATCGCTCACTAGATCCACTAAAATGGGATCTCCAAGATATTTTGGGAGAAAATATCTCTCAAGGATTTTAGGGAGAAAATATCTCTCAAGGATTTTAATGAGGAAATATCTCTCAAGATCCACCAAATTAGGATTTTGGTTTGAGAAAATATCTCAACCATCCATGATATTCTCAACCTCTCCTTGAGATTAGGAAACTAAATGTGAGGTGAATTCTCACACTAAATTAATTTCATTTTTATGAATATTAATAAATAATTCATGTACACATAATCTTTTGACCTTCATATGATACATTTTTTCTCCTCATTGACTAGGATTGTGACACATGTTCTTTCATAGTGTCAGTGTATGTGACACTTTTACGACACTTGCGACACTTAGGGTGAGGTACTTAAGTGTGGCATTTTTATGTGTAACAAAAGGGAAAGGCTGAAAGTGTTAGATGTGGTTAGGATATAGACACACTATTCAACTAGATCATGAGTAGTACAATTAGTCCTAAGTCATGGAATACACACCTAAGGAAAATTATGTCCCCTATGGTAAAATGAGACAAAATAATAAAATTATTAGTGTTAAGAAGTGTTATAAGATCTAACCAACATTTTTTACTTTCATGACAAGGTTCTAAACATCACACCACTTCTAGATAAGAAACCCACACATGAAATCAAAGCACATCAACTGAAAACATGAAGCATGAAGTACTATCTACACAAGCACATATCATTTGAGGTGTAAATCATACAAGCTGATATACCATGGTAGAGTTGTTTGAAAGATCTCATGGATGATGTACGACTACACAAGCACACATCATTTGAGGTGTAAATCATACAAGTTGATATACCATGGTAGAGTTGTTTGAAAGATCTCATGGATGATGTACGACTGGAATAATTGGAAGATTAGGGTGGAACTAGTAGATATGAGAAGGAGATATCATCTAATAAGAATAATTTCACCCCTGAGAGGGTGGTTTGGAAGTAGTTCCCCTTGAGGGGGAAATGAGAAAAACTAATCAAATAAATATATTGTGGTTCATGTTGTACATAAGCTAATTTTTTTTGGATCATATTGGTATTAGAGAAACGTTTTCATGATGGTAGTGAAGGGAATACCAAAATAAAAGATGACAATATTGATGAAATTGCAATAAGGTGGAGAGCTCGTTCCATAGGATCCCAATGATCTGAATTGGATACTCAAACATTTCAAATTGCAGAGGTTAATTCTTTGGTTGTTTGGATCTTAAGTATCCTTATGAATTTTAGTGCTTGAAGCTTATTAAAATTCTTATAGAAATTGTTAACAATTCCTTAGAAAAGTTATTGAAAAAAAAATAAGGAAAAAAGTTATGTGGAGTTTCTATGTGATTGCATGGACCAAAAGGAGGGGAGCTTGATGCTCTACATTTTTCGCTCCACACTCCATGCATTTCATAAGTATTAACACAATATATGTGCAAGGATTTGGTCATGTAGGTAGGTAGACATGTTGGAGGGAGGTGTTACCTCCATGATCTACAACCCCCATAAGTTAACAAGGTACAAGTGGAACACTTAGTAAATAAGCACAAGGTAAAAGGAATGCAAAGTTTTTTACTATGTGAAGGAAGGAAGTAGGAAAAGTGGATCTTATTCTCTTCACTTTACACTCTACGAGGACTAAAGGGTATACCAAGATATGGACCATATGAAGAATTGGAGGAGTTAGAGGGAAGGCTACCACTGTAATGCACCCTCAATAAATACTAGTGAAAGTGCATGTTGTTGGCACAGGGGAAGACCCGGGGCTCAACGCTCAAGAGCGCACCAACAAATACCTAACTACCGGCCCTTTCGGCAACACCTGCGAAGTAGATGAAGTCTCACCCGAGGTAGAGGCGGGGGTGGTTGCAAGACTCAGTTGTCTGCAACCTTAGCTGGGACATAGATATGTGATTATCTTTCCTAAAATGCACTTAGCATCAATTATTCCTTAATATACGTTCATTAATCAACTTCACAGAAGGCACAGAGAATCGCAGTGAATACTTATACTAAGTACTTATCCACAGAAATATAGTTTAGATTCAACAGATCAAGCACTGAGCATCTCATATATCAGATCTGATGTTCATTCATTCTTCAACAGCACAAAGCATACTAGATCTACTTAACCACATCAAGCACTTAGCCAAGAAAGAGATAAATACATAAGAGCAAAGCAAAAAACACCATACACATAGTTACAATGGTTCACCCCCACCTTGGGGCTACGTCCACAAAGTCTTCTTTATATTATCTTGGTCAAGCAGTTATAACACAGAGCTTTAATGACCGTTACTTCACATAGGACAAAAGATTTGCGCATCTCGCTAGATCCTTCTTCCTTTCTATTCAGCAAAAGACTATAACAACCTGCACTTAGCTCTCCTATCTCATGCACAAAGCATTCTAGGATACATCTGATCACACAGATCCAAATACTAGCACTAAGCTTCCATTCATACATCACACAGATGTACTATATACTATCTCTCTTCTATCTTACTATCTATATTGCCTATTTATAGATTACAAAATGGGCCTAAACGTGGGTAAACCCACGGGTCGACATCCCTTTCCCGTTACATCAACCCAAAAACCCTAAAATAGAACCCAAAATAGGTCTTGCTTCCTTATTTTCTGCTTCGCGTTGTGCTCCTTCCTTGGCAAGCTGTCGCAGTCCCAAAAGTGGTCAAGTATGACCAAGTACTCTTCAAAACTTGGTCAAGGGCCAGCACATGCAAAACTCAAAACAACCCGATCTCTACTTGGAAGAAATAAGGAGGGCCTTAATACAAAGAAGGTTGATACCTATTTGGTAGGTGATGTGGCCACATAATATGATGCCACATGTATAAGGAAACCAATCATAGGCCACCATGTGGAATAAATGAAAAAGGCATTGCAAAAGGCCATTTGATGCATAGAAGGTGTATGATGCCCATGGAAAGGTGGTGACGATGTTTGGAGTATGTTGACATTTAGGGCATTGGAAGAACAACTAGATAGGTTTGTTGGACAAATGGTTGGGTTTTTCGTAATAGTTTATTGAGTCCTTTGGCCTTCCAGATGATCAAAAAAGGTATACACACTGAAAAGATAAAATAAGAAGGGGTTTTTCTTAGAGAGTGAGAAAGTTCGTGTAAAGTGGTACTTGTAATGAAGGAATAAAGTGACTTGATGTTCTATTTGTAGAGGAGAAGTTGTTAATTTCATTCATAGAGAAAGAGTGCAAGAAATCAAGAATATTAATAGAAGATCCATGCTAAATTGTGTTGATTCGACATTCTGAAATCATAAAAAATTGGTTCATCGGAGCATTGAATGTTGATTTGAAAATTTGCGCACCGCAATAGTGAAGAATGAGACAACCTTTTGATTTCCAGTGAAGGAGATCCAATATTTGTGTAGAGAGGGAGAGGTCATCCCAAACTTTGTAGTTTTTTTTAGAGTGAATATTCCAACGAAAAAAAAAAATTCTTATTATCTCTACAACACGAGATCACCTACAATTTAGATGGTGAGTCTTTCTTCCAAATAAGTGGAAACCATAGCTGAAATTACTTGTTCATAATCCAAAGAAAACAAGAATCTTTATTATACACTACTGTTTGTCTCATTGTGTGAATCAATAGTAGATTATGGGTGATAATCTTTCCTTTTTCCTTAAGTCATCAACATAGGAATAACAAATCCCTAGCTAACTATAATTTCTAATCTATTGTTCCATGAAATTATTTGGAGTTGAGAAATCATCCTCTTTGATATTGGTCTTCCCGTTTGTGTTTATAGGGTAAAAATTCTTTGTTTTAACCAATAATTCAAAATTATATTTCACTAAGTAATTTAAAATAATTCAATATGGTGTGTGATTGCATGAGTTTTTTGTTTCAAATTCTTTGTTTATATGCACCATAGATTTGAAGATAAAAATAGCACAACCATAAGACAATTACACAAAAGTAATTGATAGAAACATGGGATTGTTAGGTTAAATTAATTAGCATTGTAAAGAACATTTAATTTCTGCATTTCAAAAAGTTAATAGCATCTATATTGGTGAATTATCTTGGCCATAGGCTGAATGATTACAAATCACCTGAGATTGGTATAAAGAGAAAACAAAAACAATGTGAAGACATTGATAATGTAGACAACCAAGAAGGGAACAAGTCAAAAGACAAAATCTCAAATCGAGATACTCAAATGACATGGATGTCTCTAAACATGACACCATTGACAATTAGCATTTCATAAATGAACAAGAACTCACCACACTAAGGAACATGATACAAAAAATAGAGTAATCCACCTCATGAGTCAATCTTTAGTTTAGAGGGAGAACTAAGGAAGAGGAAAATATGAGACTAGAAAAGGGAGGTACCAACAAAGTTCAAATGGTAGTGGAAGCAAAGATTGACATGAATCCTTCTGCAAGTAAATTGAAGACCTCAAGTTAAATCAATGGTTACAACAATTAGAGGTTTATTTTAGCATGCACAAAGTTAGTAAAGAGAAAATAATCTCTTTTGCATGGTTAAATTTGGAGGGTCATGCATTAACCTAGTGGGAGAGTTATGTTACCACTCAAAGACTCAAGAATGAACCACCATTGAATCAATGAGAAACTTACGAGAACTTCATTAACTTGCAAGTCTATCCTTGATCTAGATGTTGGTTGTGGATCCTAATTATCTTCCTAATTCATATGCAGGTCAAAGAAAATGTAGGATACACAATTCTAATGCAATGGAAATATTGTAATTTCATATTCAATATGAACCGTTCATTATAAGGTTGCAGATCTGATGGTGGAAGTTATGATAGGGATTTTTTCCATAGAAGGTAACCCTCTTTTATGTATGAGAAAATTGTATGGTGGTTGTAGAAGTGTGTGATTATTGTATTTATGAGAGAGGATATTGTCAGAGAAAGAATAGGAAGCTACAACAAATGTGTTGTAGGTTGTAAACCCTTCATTTGCCGGATAATAAAAAGAAAGGACCTTGCAATTTCTCTAGTGGACGTAGCTCACATTTGGTGAACCACATATACATGTGTCTATATTGTATTGTGTATATTATGTGTTTTATTTCTGCATTTTTTTTATTTGATTGCTCTACGATCCTATTTTTCTAACACTATAATAGATCATTATATAGTTTGTCATCTATCTTGGTACTTTCTGGGTGAAACATTGGAGGAATTGGCTTGCAGGGCCCATTTTAGTGGTATGTCCCAATTTGAATATTTGGGGTCTATAACCTTCTAGAGCTATTTTGAGGCATCAAATGAAATGTTTGGGGTCAAAAGGTTGTGATCATAGCTCCCAAACCATCGATGTTGTTCTACATATTTAAACTTTTCCAATGGTGAGAAAATCACCTCAATTAGAGTTCATATGCAAAATTAATGCCTCCAACAAGTTGACATACCTTGTTAACCACCATGGTACCGAATGGATGCCATTTCAATCCCCATTACTCATATGTGGGGCTAGTCATGTGTGGACTTTCATGAAGATCCTAGAAGGTCCAAAACCCTAACACTAATTAATGGTTGAGGCATGCGAAAACCTTAACCCTAGCTAACTATCATATGATGTTAAATATTGGGCCACTAGTAGGAGAGGGGGTTCCATTATTTTAGCATTGTACTTGTTCCATAGTTTATCATAGCATAAAGGAGTGGGATTTGAGAGAATAACAAAAGAGGAAGAAGATTTTTTAGCAACCATTCAAGCCACAGTGTCAAAGACAACTCCATAGTGAGTGCCCCTCTCTTTGTATTTGAATTTTCATAACTGAAGAAAAGAGAGAAGAGCATAGGCCTATCCTTCTAGTTGGATTTTATCCCATTACACGTTTCCTAAGAGACATAATGTGATCATTTGTGTGGATGGTGTGATCATTTGATTATTCTTTCATTTTCAAATTTCAATATTTTCATAAATTTGGAAAATAAGCTACTAATAATAAATCTGAGATCTAAGGAAATAAACCTACATAACAAAATATTTCAAAATATTACAAGATCTGTTATGGAAATTTGTTCTATTAGAATATCATAGCAATTTACAAATCATATTGGTATTATAACATTTTTCTTTGGCGTATTTATGGAAAGTTGTAGGATCCAAGAATTGGCTTAAGAAGGGAGTCACAAAACCCTAGCCATGGAAAATGAGTCTGATCATAATAACCTTTGGGATGAAACATAATAAAAAAATTTGAGGCTATAAGAGTGGGCCATTGATATCTCTTGTAACATGGCCCTCCTCATGTGGCTCTAGCAAAAACATTTGGATCCTTTGGGGAGGTTGGTTTCTCTAATTTAGAAATTGGATTGGATGAGAAACCAGGAGATAGTGAAGACCTGAAAAATGAGTCAAAAAAAGAGCCATAGAAAGAGAAACTAAGTTCTAGTTCCATCACTCATTCACAAACTCTATTTAAAATGGAAGTGAAAGTGGACATCAAGACATACCAAGGTCAGATTGATGCTATTAATTTGAGTTATTTGTTGCTATATTTAGAAGTGTATTTCAATGTCCATAATATATATGAAGAGTAGAAAATTTCATTTGGCCAACTAAAGGGCCATGCACTAACCTTGTGTGAAATCCACATGGAGACACTTAGGATAGATGATCATCCACTAGTTACCAAGTGGGAGGTGTTCAAAACCCTCATCAAGTCCCAATTCTACCCTATTGTGTATGTAGAGGACCAATGAATCCATTGGCATCACTTCAGGCATAGTGTGCAAGAGTACACCATTGAGTTCAAGAAAATGGTGATCATGTTGGGTATCTCTCTCAAGAACCCAAACGTACTCTTTAAGTATATGGGGGGTCTACACAATCATTTTTGAAAGCAAGTGATGCTATTAAAACCAAGGACCTTTGATGAGGCCTAGGTGAAAGCATAATACTTGGAGAACATAGGACATAAGAAAGGAAAACCAAATGGCTCTAAACAAAAATACCACCAAGATACTTCCAAGGAGGGGAAGAAGAAGTGGAATTGAAAATAAAATAAAATTATAGCTACTACACATCAATACAAGGATCCAAACAACCACCACAACCATTATAATATCAATGGTTGCACCAAAGACAAGTGTTGGAAGATATATCCAAATATGAATCCAAATAACTATAAGAAGGATGCCAAGAAGAAGAACTCTCTATCCATGGATTCAAGAAATTTAGTAGAGAGTAGCTCAAATGTGGATAATAACATTGTCTATGCCTAAGTGCAGAAGAAGGTGAAACTGAGTAGCCTTAATTAGAAGGAAGAGAAGGAGATGAAAAAAATACCAAGGTAGATGCTCTATTTGATTCTGGTTCACATGCCAACCTTATAGCAACCAATTTGATTAACAAACTTATGTTGGAAGTTCATGATCATTTTATCCCATGTCCATTGGGATGGGTAAACAAGGATGCATGAATCAAGGTCACAAAATAATGTGAGATCAAGTTTGCTATAAGTGAATATTTTATTAATAAAGTGGAGTTAGATGTAGTATATATCCATTTATGTGTGCTTTGTAGTGTTTGGAAGCCCCTATATGTATATGAGGGATGTGATCTTCATTAGAAGAGAAAACTAGTACCACCTGATCAGGGATGGAAAATATTTCATCATCAACACACATAAAGGTAAGTAAAAAATCTCTCTAGTAAGTGCCAACCAAGCCAAAAAGTTGATCAATTATAGTAGGAAATATGTATTTATTTTCTTAAGAGAGAATATTTTAGAAGATGAATCGATAAGAGGAAGGAATCCCTGGAGGAATGTACTAAAAAGAAAAAACATCATTTGGAGGAGTTATTGCAAGAATATAGAGTAGTTTTTTAGGAGCCTAAAGGGTTACAACCTAAGAGGGAAGTGGAGCATTAGATACAATTGTTTCCTGACTCCCCATTACCAAATATTGGGTTGTATACACAATGTTTTCTAGAAGTGGATGGAGTGAAGAAAAAATTGCAATAGTTGTTGGAGAAGGGAGTAATTCGACCAATCACCTCACATTGTAGGTCACCTATCATCATAGTAACCAATAAGGATGGGAATTAATCAATTTGTATTGATTACAAATCTTTAAATAAGATCACACTCAAGAATCAATACCCTCTACCTAGAATTGATGATTTATTAGACCAATTGCAACATGCCAAGTAATTGACTAAGTTGGATCTCAAATCAGGATACCACTAGGTACAAATTAAATATTAAGAGACTTGGAAAACTTCAAGACAAGGCAAGGTCTGTATGAATGGTTTGTCATGCCTTTTGGTTTATGTAATTCAACAACTACACTTATGCGATTGATGAATGATGTATTGTGTCCCTATTTAGATTTATTTGTAATAGTTTATTTGGATGACATATTGGTTTATAACTCTACATGGGAAGGGAAAATTTCACATCTCATGTAGGTGTTAGAATCTGAAAAAGCATCAGTTGTTGGATGACCTTAATAAATGCGAGTTTTCTTAGCACTCATTGGTGTATTGGGTACACGATCTATGTAGGGGATATCAAGATAGATCTCACAAATATGGAGGCCATCATCAAGTTTCCACTCCTACTAATGTCACTGAAGTTAGGATTTTTTTTGGCGTATCAAAATACCCACAGAAGTCCATAACATCATTTTTAGTGGTAGCTACGTTACTCTGCTATAATAGCCAGTGGTAAGGGTTTTTATTGGGGAAAGAATCGACAAAAATGTTTTGATGAGTTGAAACGAAATATTAGTCAAGCACTATTTCTCTCATTTCCTAACTTGTAGAATCCTTTTGAATTGGAGACATATGCAAGTGGATATGCTATGGGAGTGGTCTTGATGTAGTTAAGTTGGTATGCTATCATTTTGAGATGTTTCATGGGGGAGTCTTGAACTACCCTACGCATGATAAGGAACTCTATTCCCTAGTTCAAGATGTTAAAAAGTAGAAGCACTATATGATGGGAAAGAAAAACATTATCCACATGAATCACTAGGAATTGCAATATTTTTAGGCCCGGAGTAAGCTTCAACAAACTAGAACTATAAGTGGATGGGGTTTTTGCAACGGTTTCATCTAGTCATCAAATGTAAAAAGGGTATCACTAATGAGTTTGAATACATGATTTCAATGCCAACCACATCCAATATTACATCTTTGAGAACTCTTATGCACATTGAGCCTTTTACCCATGATGCACACAAAGAGGCACACACAAAAGATGAGGACTTTAAAGAGGTGTTTTAGGGCTATAAGTCCAAATTCATATAGAAGAATGTGGCGACAAGATTAAATATCATCTCCAGAATGGATTTCTCTACAAGATAGATAAGCCGTGTTTCCATAAAGGTGAAATATTACATCTTATCAAAGAGTTTCACACCTCCAAGGTTGCAAGACATTTTGGTGTTGGGAAGACAATTTCCAGTTTACAAAGGTATGTTTATTGGCCCAAAATCCAAGAATATATAGCTCAATATATTATATTATGCATAATTCATTGTACCAACAAACGTAGTAATATAAATAAAGGTTTATACCATCTGTTACCTGTACCCACTCAATCCTCGGAAAACATTTCCATGGATTTTGTGGGTGATTTTCTAACAACCAGGAATGAACATGAATATTTATTTCTAGTAGTTGACAGGTTCAACAAAATGTGCATTCTCATGTCTTATAAAAATACCATCAAATGAAAAGAAGCAACACACATGTTATTTGAATAAGTTTAGGTGCACTTTGGGATACCAAGGAGCATCATATCAAACATGGATACCAAATTTTTTAGTTCTTTTTGGACCACACTTTGGGAAAATATGAACACCAAGTTGAAGAGATATACAACTTCCATCCACATGCAAATGATAAAACAATAGTATCCAATAAGACTTTGGTTAATCTTTTGAGGGGCTACAATCAAAGGCATCCAAAGACCTAGGATGAAAGTTTGATATACATTCAACACTCTTATAACAAATAAATTCACACTTCTATTGGTAAGTCATCTTTAGAAACTTGATTTGGGAATTTGCCTCTTTCACCCTTGAATGTTCTATATGGACAACAAGGAGGAGTGAGGGAAAAAATCATAGGACAAGGATTGGAAGTTTAGAAATTTGTTGAAAATATTAGGTAGATCCATTTGCAAGTATAGGATATGATGAAAAGTCATAGGAAAAGTACAAGGTGCGACATGATCAATACATACAAAATTCAAGGTTGGGGACAAAGTTTGGTTGTAGTTTAACAAATAAATGTTATAGGTTTCTGGTAAGAATATCAAGGCATTTTTGTATGGTCCTTTTTATGTATTGGATAAGGTGGGTGATAATTCCTATAAACTCAATCTACCCCCATATATGTGCATTTAATTAGTATTTAATTTGGAAAATATCTACGAGCCTTCCATGTTGGATCAGGAAACTGAGGAACATGTCCTAACTACCATAGAGGAATTAGCACCAAAATCTCATGTAGAGTTTGTAGAAGATACCTTTTTGTAGAAGAAGTCCATAACTACCAGACATGGGCAACATGACCTTTGGTACATTGGGTTGAAAGGAAAACTTATAGGCAAGGCAAAATGGTACTTCAGGGAGAATGTAAAGGAAAATTTTCCTCACCTCATTTAGCAAAATATTTTAGGGACACAAATTATCCCTAAATGGGGAGGTATGATCCACTATGGGTCATTATATACTTTTTCATCTATCTTGGTACTTTCTAGGTGGAAAAATTGGAGGAATTTGCTTGCAAGGCCCAATTTAGTAGAAGGTCCCAGTTTGGAGATTTGGGGTTTAGAAATTTCCAAAGGCACCTTATAGGGTCAAAAATATTATCCTCTTGATGATGTTATACACACTGAGATCTTTCCAATAGTGTGAAAATTACCTCAATTGGAGTTTGTATGCTGAAGTTATGCCTCCCGCAAGTTGACCTACCTTGTTAACCACCATAATACCAAGTGGATGCCATGTTAGCTCCCATTACTCACATATGAGGCTAGTCACTTGTGTACTTTAAAGAATATTATATAAGACCCAAAACCCTAACATTAATTAAGGGTTGAGGTGTGTAAAAACCCTAAACCTAGATGGCTATAAGAGGATGTTAAATATTGGGCTGCTAGTAGGAGAGGGGGTTCCATTGTTTTAGCTTTGTACTTGTTCCATAGTTTAGAAGATAATCTAGGAGTGGGATTTGAGAGAATAAAAAAGGAGGAAGAATATTTTGTAGTATCCATTCAAGCCACAATGTCAAAGGAAACTCCATAGCGAGTGCCTCTTTCTTTGTATTTGCACTTTCATAACTAAAGAAAAGAGGCTAGAGCATAACCTCACCTTCTAGCTATGTTTCTCTCATTTCCAGTTTCCCATGATACATATTGTGTTCATTTGTGTGGATGATGTGCTCATTTTATTTTTATTTCACTTTCAAATTTCAATTATTTTCATAAATTTGAGCAATAGGCTAGCAATAATAAATATGATATCTAAGGAAAAAAACCTGCATAATAAATATTTTAGAATATTACAAGATCTATTATGATGAACTATTCTAGTGGAATATCCATGTTAGTTTACTGATCAATCCCATTGGATATGAAGAACAATGGAAGATATGTTGGCACCTTTTTGAAGGAATCAAACACAAATTGTGCAATAATATATCACCAAATTTAAAAACCTAGGATTTTGTTGTGAGTATCCCCCAATATCCCATAGGTGTTCAATATATATTTGGGAGGAGTACATAACCACATTTAACATAAGTGATTCTTTTCAAATCAAATCACAATGCATAGAGGCATACAAGAAGAAAACACAACCTAGTGGACAAAAGTAGATGTAGAAAAAAAATGAATCCAAAAAAATTGGAAAGAAGAAGTGGGGGGGAAAAGGTAAAAACACAAAAAAAGTTGCACATGATGACAAAGATCCCTAAATACTAAAATCATTTCAATATTGATGGTCACATCAAGGAGAATTTGTAGAAACTGCACTTGGAATTGTGACCAAAACACTATAAGTAGCAACAAAAGAAGAAGTATCTCGTTGTAAATATATAACATAAGCTGCTCAATAGTTTCAACATTGATGGTAGGTTGCACGTACCTTTTTTCAGAGAGAACTTATTTTGAATATCCTCAATCGTCAAGAGGGAAAATAAACCACTAAACTCTTTCAATCAAGATCCAACACAAGAAGACCAAGGTAGTGTAACCTTTTTACTCTAGAGCTTAGTCAAATTTAATATCATTTCAATTAGTGAAGAAGCTTGGAATGAAAGTGCATGGACATCCTCATCCATATCCATTGGGATGGATGAGTCAAGACATGGAGATAATAGTTAAAAAGTAGTACAAATTTATATTTCTAGTTTATGCAACTTCATTTTCAAAGTAGATGTAGATGTGATTATATTGGATGTATGTGAAGCTATACATGGGGACTCATATGTTTATGTGAGAGATGCATCCCTTCACAACAAGGGAAAACCAATATCATTTGGTGAAATATGGGAAAACATTTGTTGTTGGAACTTATAAAGGAAAATTAAAACTCTCATTGATAAGTGCCCATGATGGAAGAATGTTTATAATTGAAAACAAAAAATTTGTGTTGTTGTTCTTGAGAGAGAATCAACAAAAATAAGTTGTTGTTCTCCATGTTGTTCTCATTCAACAAGGTCAATGTTGAGGAATGATGTGTGGGAAAACTTTCCACACCACTCTAGACCTTTGAGTTGGCTCTTGGTGTTTGTTGTGGAGCTTGATTATCTTCCTGATTTAGAGTTTTTTTTCTAGCCGTGCTTGAACCCCATTCCCTAACGGGTGGGGGGGCTTGCCCCCACAAAAATATTACTAGGTGGGTCCAGGGGGGGTTGAGACAATTTTTGTTTCCCTCCTGAAAAGAAATTTTGGGAAAAATTGTCTTGTAAAATATTGTACTTTTGTAGTCAATCTGGACTGCTCATTATAAGGTTGCAGATATGACGGTAGAAGTTATGTTACGGTTTTTTTCCCTAGAAGGAAACCCTCTTTTCATGAGGGAATTGTATTGAATCTAAGTATGTTTGTGAATATTGTATTCCAAGAGAGGAGAATGTGAGAGAAAGAAGAGGAAATTATAGCGAGTGTGTTGTAGGTTGTATCCCTTCATTTTGCTGGATAATAATAAAGGAAGGATTTGTAAATTTCTCTAGTGGATTTAGCCCACAATGGGTGAACCACATATATCCGTGTCTCTATTGTATTGTGTATATTCTGTTTTTTTATATCCGCATTTGTTTTGCTTTATTGCTTCACGATCATGTTTTTCTAACAACTGGTATCAAAGTGAAAGGTAACTCGCATGAAAAGAGGGTTCCTGGTTTGAGTGGGAGCAATGGTAGAACATGAAAAGTTTAGGGTTGAGAAATTTAATGGCCAAAAATACTAGTTATGGAAGATGTAGATGGAATATTATTTATATCATAAGGATCTATTCCTAACATTGGGAGGAATAGAAAAGAATCTGATGACCATGAAGGACAAATAATGGGAGGTTCTTGATAGAAAGACACTAGGAACAATAAGGCTGAGCTTGGAAGCATTGGTGGATTTCAATATTTCAAATGAAAAGACATCAAAGGCACTGATGGATGCATTAGCTAAATTGTATGAAAATCCCTTTACGTACAATAAGGTATTTCTAATGAAGGGATTATTTAATATGAAGATGTCAAAAGGTGGGTGTAATACCCCTAGAATAAACCCCAATTGTAAATTTTAATGTAAATATGTTTTATAGGATGGTGAGCCAGGTTATTATAGGCCAAAAGTCTTATGTGATTACTAGGCTGAAGAGCCTAGATGCTGAAGGCCAATGAGATTATTTTTGTATATGTAAACACTCATATCATTAATAAAATACATCACTACGTGTAGACCAACCACGATAAAATATTATGGGGGGATAAACTCCACTAGGAAGGAAAATGGGGAGGGATAAGAGCCTAGAAAGATGTATAATCTAGAGGGATTATTGCCAAAACAATCTTATAATATTATTCCTAAAGACTAAGGTATGGACATAACCTATGATTATCCTAAGTTCCTATGGGAAGGGAACGAATTACAAGTGGATCCCATGAATCTTCATGAAGACAAGTGTTCAATTTGGGACATGCATACAAAGAGTTTGGGATTTTTGCATGAGCCATTGATTCCTACTGGATTGTTTCCATTGAATCCATCATCCAAACCTCTCCATTCCATCACGCACTCCTTGAGAAGTAACCCATACTTCCTATTAGGAGCATCGCTCTATACCTTACCTGAAGGCCATTGTTGCCATCACTTGTAGTTTACCTTGAACTCTGTTGCTGGTATTCACCTGTACCTGTACCTGAATGAATTAAGTGTTGGACTAAAGAAGTGGGTTGTGAGGCCCATGGGATTGAAGAGGTGGGTTGTCAGGATCATGGGATAGAAGAGGCAGGTTGTCAGGCCCATGAGTAACTCTCTCCAGGTGAGAGAATTGATGGGAATTTATTTTCTAAGGGAGACCAATTGCGGCTACAATGCTCTGAGACTTCCTGTTCGACCTATTGCTGAAGTCCTGGAAGGGAAGTGGGGAAGCCGAAGGAATGTTGAGAAGAGAAGGGGAACACTTTCTGGGGTGGGACATGCATGTGGGGAATGAGGGAATGTAGGCTGTTAGTTTGAGTTGGCACCTGACAGAGTTGTTCCTTCTTTTTGAGATACACAATCCTGGTTAGGAATCCCTTTAGACAGGTGGAGTTTAGTCCCAGCTCAGGGGTGACCTACTGCTAATATTTTTGAGCAACATGGTCTAAGGCTGGGAGGATCGTGGAAGTTCTACACGCAGTTGGTGGTATTTCTATCAAAGATAAGTATCAATTCTATGTTAAATTACATGTTGCAACTGTATTTATGAATTTGTTCTTATGGGCTTTTTGTGTATACTGTATGTGTATTGCTAGTATTATTCCACATGAATCTGTATATTTGCAGATTATTTGAATATGCTTTAATTTTTCGTATACAGTTTGAAAGAGTTTCATGTGGCATATCCTAGCAGGTGGCTGGGGATGCTAAAATACTGTATTAGAGCATGAAAGGTTTTTTAGGTGGCATGACCTGACCTGGGTAGCCAGGTATGTTACAATATGGTATCAGAGCTCTAGTTTGCAACACTGAGTTTGGATAGGCCATGTAAGTTGAAATTGAAGAAAAATTTCACACAGAATCGTGTTCAAAAAAGACAAATTTTGAGTTACAAAGTGTCCATGAGTGCTAGGAGGGCGCTGAGAGCACACCTTGACCTTGTTTGAAATCTTAGGAGGTGTAGCGGTTCGAGAAACCACAATAGTTGTTGGATCTAAGTGCAGAAGAATGAGGGTCGTCAGATCAGGGTAACAAGATGGGACACTAAACCCCCAAGTCCTTCAGACTTCTCCACTCCAGCTGTTTTAAGTTTTTTTTTGTAAATGAGGAAAAATCCCTGAAGCTCCGAAGTCCTGAAGTGAATCTACATCGTATATCATGGGGAGAAGTGCCAACCATCGTATTTGTCCAAGGACATATCTCGTTCATTGGATCAAGCACAGACTAGGAGAAGAAGCATTATGGAGAATATCATATCCTAGTCGTCAGATCTGCACGTGATCGAGTGTGTGCTGTAGATCTTATGACAATTCGAAGGTTCGACACTTCGAGAGAAATGAGTCCTTATGTTTCCACGAGGAAAATCTCTCGAAGTCCCAAAATCTGGAGTGAATCATGACCATTGGTCATCAGAGACATGTGTCAGAAGATTAGCAAGTGTTTGGAATTTCAAAGATCCAAAGGATCGTTGTTGAAAAGGGTTCTAGTATAAAAAAGCCCGAAGTTACGAACTTTGGAGTAAATATAGACCATTGGTCGTCAGGGACACATGTCGGAAGATTCTTGAACCTTCAAGAGTGCAGAAATATGGAGGATTATAGATAAAAGTTATTCTGGCATGGAAAGTCTCGAAGCCTCAAAGACAGGAGTAAATCTAGGTCATCCATTGACAAGGACATGAGAACCATAGATTGAAACCCATCGCTATTTCGACGTTCAGTAATTCAGGAGGCAACATGCAATTGAGTTTCAAAACTCCCGAAGCTCAAAGTTTCGTAGGAGATCCCAGCCGTTGGCTGTAGGAGGAGCGAGAACTATCGATCTCAAATCTGACGTTCGATGGTTCAGAGATATTGTGCGTTGGATTCATAGGAAGTTTTGATTCCTGGAGTCTCGAAGCTCCTATCGACCATTGATCTCAGCCAGGAGTGGGGACCGATGATTCTTGAACTGTTTGGGGAGTTAACCACTTCAATGTTTTTGAAAAGTGTTGTGTTGTGTGGATAAATTATCCGAAGCCCGAAGCTCCAGAGTGTCGTAGTCCCAAAACTCTGCAGAAGCACTGTTCAGGGAGTTATCCACTTCGACGTTTGGGGGAAATTTTGTGCAGTGTTAGAAAATATTTCGAAGCCTGAAGTTTTGAAGCGCCGTAGCATTGAAGCTTCATATAAGAGCGATTTAGGCAATTGCATGGTTCTAGCCCGCAGTCACATGAGATTTGGGTTGAAGTAAAGGGCCTAGTGCCCAAAAGTTGATATTAAGATAGAAAGGGGCTTAGAGAAGGAGCCCACGGGTTTCTGAATTGTACAGACCTACATTTGAGGGAAATTACAGGAGCCTATGAACCTTAATAGAGGATTCAACACAGGCCCAAGAGCTAATTCAACTTCCGAAGAAGATCACCGGTATAAGGATTGCCCTAAAAAAAATGAAATTTTTTCAAATAACCATAAATTTCTGCTCAAGACTCAGAATTGAGCATGGAAGCAGGCGTTGGAAAGGTCTTGAACAATAAACTAAAGTTGTTCACCCAAAAAATTGATCTAGAAATTCATTTTCTATGGAAATAATAAGAAATAATTCTGATGCAATATTGAATCAGAATTGTTCATAATTTAACGCAATTGATAAATCAATTGGCTTAATAGGTTCTGTTGGCTGCACATTTTACTGAGTTAACAACATTTATATTAGAAAAATATGATGAGATCAAAGGGATGTATGTCAATATGGGTAATGAAGGTACACACTCAAATGGTCATGGAGAAGGAAAGGAAGAAAGCATGAACTTGGTGAAGACCATTAAAAGTTTGCAGAAGGATGTCCAAATATATAAAGATAATAATGAGAGGCTTATGAAATCTAAGGAGAAACAAGAGGAATTCACCATAAAGTTGATTCATAACTTGGATAGAATAGAGAAGAATATGGATAAGGAGAATGGATTAAACAAATCAGGAAGTCATAGGTCTCCTGATGAGAGGATAAGAGAAATAAGTGTTGGAAGATGTCACCATCACTCCCTAATGCATTCCACTAGGAGAGCACACAGTAGCTCAAGTTCATCCCCTGTCAGGAAGCATAATATGAGGTCTGGGGTGGATGAGATACAAGGAGAAATGAAAAAATAAAACCTCCTACATTTTATGGTCAACACAAGAAGGATGAAGATGCAGAGACATGGATGATAGGAATGAGAAAGTATTTTCAATTGCATAATTACTCTTCACATGTAGAAGGAAGAATTTCCATTTATCAGCTCAAAGGAAAGACATCCATGTGGTGGGACCAATTTGTGCAGGTGTAGCCATGAAGGCTTGGGAATTCATTACAAGAGTGCTATGACAAAAATATTTCATAAGATGATTGTTATCCCTTGGTTATGGAAGGAAGAAAATATTAAGGAATAAAGGTGAAGTACAAACTACGCGGAAGGAACATAAACCGAGGAGGGGTCGAAGTGGTTAAAGAAGAATGAAAGAAGGAGTGAAGTAAAGGAAAATCTATTCGTTGGAAGAGAAGATCGAGGAAGACAAAGTATCAAAGAAAAGGGATCATGGACAACTCAGCAAGTGAAAAAATATATCAACGATTGCTTTGGAGCACCGCATAAAAAATGGGGAAGGACAGGCTGGCGAAGCCATTAAATCAATGGTCAAGTTGACCTAGGGTTTTGGATCTAGGGTTTTGACACCTAGACTTTACTATGTAATGTATAAATAAATGTCTAGAAGACCTGGGAGGGTTGGTTCTAAGTTGGTTCGTTGATACTATGGCTGTTGTTGTTCATTGTTGATTATTGTTGTAGAGAACAGTATTGAGACTGTATTGTAAGATCTTTAGTTGGGTGCAAAGATCAACCCTGCAGCTAGGTGCATAGGGAGGGGAGAGGAAGAGATAAAGAGAGAGAAATCTACAAGCTAAGTGCACAGTTAGAACTATATGTTTCCATTTAATATATCAAGAAACAAAGTTCTATGGACGTAGCCCTAGGGAGAGGGTGAACCACGTATATCTTGTTGTTCTTTGTGATTGATGCTGTGCTATTTTCCATTTGTTATCCTGTTATTTCATTGTTGTGTTAGATCTGAGATATAAATTGTGAAGTAGGATTAAAAGAGATAAAGAATAACTAGATTGTTGTGTGTTGTTGTCTTGGATCCATTTTGCATTCCCTCTGGTTGTAGACACCTTTGTCCTGCAACCCCCTATTGATACTTCGAGTGAGACTGCATCTGCTTCATAGGTGTTGCCGAAAGGGCCAATAGTTAGGGATTGTTGGTGCGATGTAAGAGTTGAACCCTGGGTCTGCCCTTGTGCCAACAAATGGTTCTGTTTCTAGGACAGGGATCTGCTTGAGGGAATGTCAAGGTGGTTTCCATCAAAGACAAAAATTCAGAAGTGGATAGAAGAACAAGAAAAGGACTCCACTAAAGCCCAGAACAAGAATCCTAGCATTAGTACAGAAGACTGGTTGGGAAGGTACATATTTACCGACATACAAAAAATCTTCTTTGGAGGAGTTCATATGGAGTTATATGAGTGGTTAGCCAGACTAGAATATACCCAATTTGAGATCAGTTCTAGACCTCCTATGGTTTGGAAAAGGATGTCGATCAATAAGGTCAATAGAGTTGATAAATTTTTGTCTAGAGCGGTAGATCTCTAGTTTGATATTGTTAGGACCATACAATGTACCTTTTTTCCCACACTTTTTGCCACCATTACAATCTTGTTTAACTCACATTTAAACTCATATTATCACTTTACCCTATCTTTCCAAAGGTATACAACGTCTCTTCTCTTTACTATATGTTTAATCTGTTTTGCATATAATTTTACATTACTCTCATACTTAACCATTGATCAGAAATGTATAAGTGCTGAAATAGTTCGAACTGCAGATTAGCATTGAGGCCTGTTGCTGAAACAGTTAAAGCACGCAAACCCTGTGGTTGAAACAAAAACTCATACAGAAGAAGCTGTTACACATTCCGTGGTCAACGATGCTGAAACACAGAAGAAGCTGTTACACAGTCCGTGGTCAACGATGCTGAAACACAGAAGATGCTGTTACATAGTCCATGGTCAATGATGCTGAAACAATCAGAACGAAAATCTCGTGGCTGAAATAGCCCACAATTTGCGATGCTGAAACAACATACAACAACAATAACAAGAGACAAATAAAGAAGCTATTACTCCAGCCGCAACAGCAACACCTCACTCAGCACTTGTAATAGCATTCTATTACGGGAGACTAGGATATCCTATTTCAGTTTAGAAAGTCAATCTGACTAAGAATAGGACTCAGATGTACACCTGTAATTAGTGGATTAAATTGTATCGAAGGGATCCTCCTCTTTAAATAAGAGGAAATCACCATTCGAGAGGACCTTCTGTTTTTGTACTAAGAAGGGATTTTACAGAGAAGAACGTGTTTTACTTCAAATTGTAATATGATACTATTGACAGATGAATAAAACACTGTTCTGAGCATTCCTTTCTAGTCCCTTTCGTTTCAGGGGAATCTTGTGAGAAGGGATGGCCCACCTTCTTCACAAGATTCACCCGTTAGCTTTATAGTGTGTTAGTGTTATTTTTGTTTATGCCTTGATTAAATTCTGTTTTGCTGAAACACTACTTTATTGAACTTTGTTTTGCTGAAACACTACTTTACTAAATTCTGTCTTGCTAAAACTCTGCTTTACTGATTGTTACATAGTTTTCATACGATTCATGCTTGGGTAACTATTAATCATTCTAGTTAGCAATCCTGTTTGGTGAATTTATGAAATCTTGATAGTCAGGGACAGGTGCTGAAGGTTCCTGCTTCGGGAATAGGGTCCTATTCTCTGTTAGAAATAGTTAGCCTTTAGTGCATGTCAATTATTTTAATGAGTTCATGGAAGTGTGCTAATCAGAAATAGGTGTTGAAGTTTCCTGCTTAGGAAATAGGGTCCTGTTCTCTGTTAGAAATAGTTAGCCTTCAGTGCATGTCCATTATTTTAATGAGTTCATGGAAGTGTGCTAATCAGAAACAGGTGATGAAGTTTCCTACTTAGGAAATAGGGTCCTGTTCTCTGTTAGAAATAGTTAGCCTTCAGTGCATGTCAATTATTTTAATGAATTCATGGAAGTGTGCTAATCAGAAACAAGTGCTGAAGTTTCCTGCTTAGGAAATAGGGTCCTGTTTTCTGTCAAGAGTTAGTTAACCTTCAATCTGTGTCAATTGTTTCAGTTAAGCAATGAGTTCATGAAGTGTGATGATCGGAAATAGGTGCTGAAGTTTCCTGCTTTGGGAATAGGGTCCTATTCTCTGGTTATAGAATAGTGGTCTTTCCTTTTGCAGTGTCTTGAAGAATTTCTTTTCTAGTTTGTTATTTTTTTAATGTAATCCAAGATTCTTTGGACAATTATTTCTTTAAACATTAAACTCTGCAATAGGTAGATTGCTTTCCTGTAATTCAAGTTATAACTTCAGTTTGATCGAGGTAAAGTGTGATTAATATGTTTTTACTACAACTCTAAGTTGCTTTTGGGATTGAGAATATATAGTGCGTGGTTACCTTTGAAATAAACAGACTTCCCTAGATTGACAATTTATGTAGCACTTGATTGTTTAGTTAAATAAGCAATTATAGTGACCAACATTTTGGCGCCGTTGCCGGGGAAGGTAATTATAGATTTCAAAAGCACTTATGATTTTTCAGATACAAAGATTGCATGAGAGGACGCGGAGACCCCAAAGACACTGACCCTATAGGTGGCAGGGGCAGAGGAAGAGGAGGAAGAAAGACTTATATTGACGAGATTATATCAAAGTCTGAATCTGTTGCTCAATGACCAAACTCTCGGAAACCAAAATCCCAACCTTCATTTCAAGCAAACTTTGAGATGGGGAAAGAAGTTTGGAGTCCTGAGACAGTCCAGAAACCAGCAGAAAACATTGAGGACAGAGCAAGCACAGCAGGGGAGCAGACAGAAGAAAACATGGATGAGTACAATGAAGAATTGCATCATGAAGAACATGCAGGTCTTGAAGGAGAGGTAAATGATGAAAACTCTTTCTCCACATTAGGATTTCCTATTGGTGATGTTCATAGAGGGGTAGCCCCCATGAAGAACATTCCACTCTCAACACTACCTAACTTTCATGGTTTGTCTTCAGAGGATCCTGATGAATTCCTTTTTGAGTTTGATATATTATGCAGAAGTTATGATTACATTTCCAATGCTCAAAAATTAAAACTATTTCCAACAACATTGAAAGGAAATGCACTTAGATGGTTTATGAGTCTTGGAGGCCATGTAATCACAACATGGGACCAAATGAAACAGAAATTCCTGAATAAGTACCAGGACTATTGCCGAACAAGAGAAAAAAGGGAGGAACTATTTAAGATGATGCAGAAAGAGGATGAAAATCTGGAGGACTTTGTAGAAAGGCTACAATATAATCTACAAAGATCCAGTCACCCCAATGTAAGTAAATAT
>JASDQU011401751.1:74339-106300 GCA_032191745.1 Picea mariana
TTTGGAGTATGGTTTGGCTTTTGGTGGATCCCACCAAATCTGGTAGCGGATTGCATTATGAATTTAGAGGACTGGGGGTTGGCGCCAGCCAACCCCTTTCCCATTTTAAATTTTTCTTATATATATATATATATATTGTTTGTTGTTTTTTGTTGAGCTCACTGCTAACTTTGGGGTATGGTTTGGCTTTTGGTGGATCCCACCAGATCTGGCAGCAGATTGCATTATGAATTTAGAGGACTGGGGGTTGGCACCAGCCAACCCCTTTCCCATTTTAAATTTTGCTTGTTGGGCATCCTTGGGAATTTTCCCCCTGCCACGTGGCGGACTTTCATTATCCCATGTCACTACATTGCATGGAAATCCATGTCACCTCTGCCATGTCACATGTCGGGTGGTTGTACGGTCTGCCACGTGGCTGTATGGACTTCCACATAGCACCTTCCCATTGGTCCACGGATTTGACCGAAAAAGTCCAAAAATGAGTGACACGTGGCAGCCTCTGGTGCTACCATGTCAGCATGACATGTGTCTCCCTATATGTGTGCCACGTACAATGTATGGATGATTATGTCATCTATACTAATGTTGACGTCAACAGTATGGATGTTGACTCATCCTTGTTGACTGGGCTAGGTTGACCAAAACTTTTACCGTGAATATCTTTTGATCCGTAACTCCGTTTGACTATTTGTTTACATAATTGGAAATCTTGCGATGTGCTCTTCGCGATGATGCCAATTTCACTAAGCTTTGAATATTTTTTATTTTTTTCCCTTTCTCTGTCTGCTAAGGCCATTCTAAGCTTCCTGAGTTGATTCTATGAATTATGAGCTTCCTAAGTTGATTCTATGAATTCTGAGTTACCCTTAGTCTTCTCTAGATCCTTTTTGGATCAATTCTAGCTAGTTTGTATTGCCTTGGATTTCTTATCCTTTTCTTATTTCATTTATTAATATAAGGTGATTCTCATTGTATTACTGTGCTCCCTACAATATTTATGTGAGTGTGTTTCCATTCATATTCTGACCTTTCATTTCATTATCTATACAATCTATATCAATGGTATCAGAGCAGTTTTCTCTTTGTTGTTTCTTAGTGCATCTCACCGACAACATTTGGTCTCAAACTAATTTCTCTTGGGGAAGACCACTCTTGTTGGCCCAAGCAGCCTCCCATGTCAAATGAAAATAGAGATGATGAAGAAGGAGATACTATCAATTTGTCACTCGAGGAAGCCCTCACGCAACAAAGGAATGAGATGATGGAAAATTTCACACATATACTTCAACATCTACCAATGACGAGCGATACACCTTCAACAAGCAACCATTTTGGAGGTGCTACACCCTCCAAGGTATAGGTAAACTTTGGCATTCCTTTATTTGAATAAATATATATGTATATGCTTTAGAGAAATGGTTGAATATATTAGAGGGTTATTACTCTGTTCAATTTTTTTTAGACATCGAAAATATCACTTTTGCACTCCTTAAGGCCCTTCCCTGTGTCAAATATTGGTGGGAAAGTTACTAGGAGAGACAAATATCGGTATACAACATTTAGGACATAACCCACTCAAGTTGATTTTGTTGATGCATTCCAGGAGTAATTCTACTATGTTGGAAACTATGATGACCAATACACAAGATGGACAACGTTGTGTCAAGAGTGAGACTAGATGGTGTCAGAGTACACCAATACCTTCCATACCTTGTGCTCAAAGTTTGGTGTCATAGACTCTAAGTGGCACCTAGTTTTGAAGTATCGTAGTGTCCTACATAGGTACATATAAAAAAATATGGATTTCTTGGACATCTCCTCGTTGGGATCTACTTATTATGTTGTCAAAATTGAGAAACAAAAATTAAGTAGATGAATAAGTGGGAGTTTGGGTTTACAAATTCACTGGAACTAAAGTATGGTAAAGGTGGCCCCAAATCATAGAAGAAAGGATAGATCAAGGATATCCAACCTCAAGACAAAAAATCCAAGCCACTGGCAAAGAAGGTTAACTAAAAGTTGAAGAAGGACATTAGAAAGTGGAGTGTGTTCCACAAAATTCCTTAGCACAACACTGATGAATGTTGCTCAAAACAATCATTATTGCTCAAGATAAAAGAAAAAGAATCAAACTCTAGCTATGACTCTGATTTAGAGAAGGATAAGGGAAAGTATATCATTTATGCAGACCCCAACGATACCATTACAATTGCAAATATCCAACCAGAAGAGTCGAAGAAGCCTGAGGAGGCAGAGCACCTCTTCCATTCACAAATGTGGGTGAAGGGGAATCCACTACATTTTATTGTTGACAACAGTGTCCAAAATAACTTCATCTTAATGTGGGTTATGAAGAGATTGAATTTGTTGACAAAACCACACCCAAAAATACACCATCGGTTAGTTGAGCCAGGGATGAGACCTTCGAATAAGACAACAATATTGCATGTCATATGGCATCAATCCTTTCAAAGAAGAGGTACTCTATGATAGTTCCCCACTTGAGGTTTTTGGTGTTCTTTTAGGACAACCCTATAGGTGGAAATGCCATGTTGTTTATGATTCCAGGCCTCACATTGTCATTGTTACTTTGGGAGGCTCGATATACAGGGTACCAATGGTAGTTGTGACTACTAAATTGTTCTTGATCTCAGCAAAGCAGTGTCGAAAGGCAATCTCTCAAACCAAAAAAATTGTCCTCTTCATGGTGATTCTAAAGGTGAATGAAATGTCACTATGATCGTCATCTCCTCAACATAGGGGCCTCTCTACATAAGAGAAGTAGGTGGAAAAGATTATAGAGGAATACAAATATATGCTTTCTTCCCCTGCAGGGGTGCCTCTACATTGCCAATGAAAACATTCAATTGACTTGATACATGGTGCTCCTTTACCTAATTTCCCGATATATAGACACTCTCTTATGGAAAATGAGGAAATAAAACATCAAATTCATGAGCTCATTCAAAAGGGCCACATTCGACCAAGCTCCTCACCTTTTGGGAGGCCAATTGTATTGGTGCAGAAGAAGGTTCGAACATGGAAACTTTGTATTGATTATAGATCCCTAAAAAAAATTGTTGTTAAGAACTGACATTGAATCCTTTGAATTGACGATCTTCTTGATGAACTTAGAGGTGCCAATTTATTTAGTAAGATTAATCTAAATTTAGGCTACCACCAAGTCTCGATTGAATAAAATGATGTATGGAATATTGCCTTCAAGTATAAAGAAGGCATTTTTGAGTGGTTGGTCATGCCTTTTGGCTTCACTAATTATCTAGTAACATTCATGAGGATGATGGATGATATCTTGCAGCTACTCACAAACTCTTTTGTGGCCATATATTTGGATGGAATCCTCATCTTCAGCAGAACATGGGTAGAACATTTGCAATACATTTTGCAAACCCTAAGCACTCTACAACAACCTAAATTATATCCCAATTTGGAGAAATGTTCATTTTGCATGTAAAGAATTCAATATCTAGGATACATCGTGGATGAACATGAAGTGCATGTGGACACATCCAAGATTCAAGTCATTCATGATTGCCTAGCCCTAATGACTCTAACATAGCTCCACGATTTATTGGGCCTTGCCAACTAATATCGTAGGTTTGAGTTGGAGTCCTCTCATATCACTTGGCCCTTAAGCTAAGTGACCAAGGGCAGAGCTAGAGCCAAGTTTTCCTAGTCTGAATCACAACAGAAATGTTTTGAGGATTTGAAACGTTGCCTCTACTCGACATCGGTCCTCACTCTCTCAGACCTACAACAACCATTAGAGATTGAGACAAATGACTTTGACTATGATATTGGTGCAGTCTTGACTTGTCATGGACATTGGTGGCCTGTCACAGTGAGACACTCTCTGATACTATTCGTAGGTATCCCACTAATGATAAGAATATGTACTCCATTGTGTAGGCATCATGATAGTGGAATCATTGTATTCAGGGAAAGGAAATGGTCATCCACACTTGTTACAAGCATGTACAATTCATCCAGACATAAGGAAAGTTACAAAGTGACRGCCTTCAAAAGTGTCCCATGTACTTGAAACAATCTCAATTGAACATTAAGTACATGAAGGGAAACAAAAAACATGTTGCAGACTACCTCAGCTAGCCTTGATTGTGGTGTTAACMACGGTTCTTAACTCTTGTGGGCACAAGACCTTCGAGTGGCCCCAATTGTATGATAAAAACCCTGACTTTGTTGTTACATATCAGACACTAGGTGTAGGTAAACAAGTTCCATACTTTCACCTCTAGGATGCACTTATGTGCTATTAGGGTCATCTTTGTGTTCCTTCAAGCAAGTGTGAAAAACTAATTTGGGAGGCACATTACATTTGGGTGGCAAGGCACTTCGGCATGGAAAAGACAATATCAATACGTCAGAGTTATTTCTATTTCTCAAAACTCTAACAAGATGTCGGCATGTATATTAAATTGTGCACTCCATGTGCCATTGTTAAGCTTGCCTTTAAGAAGCGGGAGTTGTACACTCCTCTACCTATCCAAGACAAGCCTCGAGAGTCAATCTCCATGAATTACATGTTAGTTTTTCCCTCCAACGAGCATGGTAATGATTGTGTCTTTGTGGTTGTCAATCACTTCTCTAAGATGGTCGTTTTGGAACCATGTAATAAGAGTATCAAAGTAGAAGCACTGGTAAGATATTCTTTGAGCGTGTTTGGTTTCATTTTGGGCTACCACAAACCATTATTTCAAATAGGGACACTGGGTTCCATAGTACCTTTCGATCCATCTTGTTGTCTATAATGGACACCAAGCTAACCAAATCAACTTCCTTCCACCCCTAAATATATGGACAAACAAAATTGGTCAATAGGATGATTGTGCATATCATACACATGTACAACTCCAAGCACCCACGTACATGGGCTGAGAGCCTTCGATATGTTCAACATAGCTACAAAAAATCCCTCCACAACTCTATTGGCCACAACCCTTTCGAGGTTTTCTTGGGGTTTTTTCCATTGGCCCCCATTGATGTATTTATTCCCATTGCATCTTCATGTGAAGAATCCTCCCATGCTCAGAATGAGCTAGATAAAACATCCAAATTTGTTGAACAGATCCAACACATCCAACAACATGTTGATGATATCTTGTAGAAATCCAATGCCAAGTATAAGCAATAACATGACCAGCATTCTATTCCACAAAAGTTTTAGGTTGGCGATAAGGTATCGTCACATTTGCAAAGAGAGAGTCTCGCAGCCCCTGACGAGAATCTCATACAACTCTAATATGGGCCTTACACCATAATGAAGGTTGTGGGTGAGAATTGTTTTTAATTGAGTATTCCCCCCTTCCTTAGCTTGCACCAAGTGTTTAATGTGCAGTTGTTTCAACCATATTTTCCACCCCTATTAGATAGCTCGAATGTGGCTAAGCATTTAGACCCTATAGAACTCAATTCTAATTGCATTAAGAAAGATATAGTGGATCAATGTTGGGTATGTGTTATATTCTTTGCATGTGTGTGTGTGTGGGTGCGTCAGATACGACAACTGTGTGTGCCAAGCGCTTTCCTAGGGGGGTCCCACGGGGGGGGGGGAAGGTATGCCCCCCCTGGTTATGCGCAACGTTCAGCATCGGGCGATAGCCCGGGGTCGATGAGGTTTGGGGCAACGCCCCGAAATTTTTTTGGGGGGCGGTTTTTGCTATTTTTAGCAGATTTGTAAATTAATCCTGGATTAAGGGATTAGGGTTTTGGTATCTACGGAATACCTAAAAACATTGTATATATTGTATGGTGAATGGTGAAATTTGATATAATGAAAATAAGAAAGGTTTTCCCGGTTGAGGGTTTCCGGTATAAAATCTTTGTGTACTCTGTGTATGAGCCATTGATTAATTTATGTATTGCTTAAGAATATATATGCATTGCTTTACTTCGCAGGTTTAAAACTTACAATCAAGTCATGGACACTAATATGAAGGGAATTTGCCAACAGAACATACCACTCTATTGGGTTGTCAAAGTAGGACAACTTCTTCACAAAGGCAAGTGGCTCACTAGGAGTCAAATTCAGCAAATGTTTCCCCATCTAATGAGGGATATTGACGCAATGGGGTCCATTGCTTCCTAAGGAGGGAGTATTATTCCAGGTGGACATCGGTATCCACCTACCTCTTACACTGACTCAACACTAGTCTCCATCTTGGCAAAAAAAAATTATCTACGATTTTTCAGCTCCCAAATATCTGGGGTCGTTTTCATGCCTTAAATGATGTTTTCTGGCCATTCGGGGGCTTATGGTTTCCATAGTATGCCTGGGCCTTCCAACAATGGTACTTCTCAGATAAATATTTCCAACGCGCTATCGTGCACCCCAAACGAAGATTGTATGGAAAAATTGTGCCCCCCAAGAAATTGACATATAAACTAGCCACCTCGAGGCCTGCAATCATTTTGGCGCCTCATCTCCTAGGGTTAAGGTTTTATATATTTAGGGGTTTTACCTCTTAGGGTTTAGTAATTTATTCTAAAAGGAAATTTTGACCTCTTTCAATTTCTGCTTGTGAATGAGCATAGCCGACACCTTCTCTTCGGACATAAGCTACCTCCATTCTAGCTAGTTTCTATTGTTTTGCATTTCACGATCTTTTCCTATTACATTTATTAATAGAATTCGGTTATCACTATATTATTTTGCTACCTACAACATTTATGTGTGTTTCCATTTATATTATGACCTTTCATTTCTTTATCTATACAATCTTGATCAATGGTATTAGAGCAATTTGCTCTTTATTGTTTTTTAGTGCATGTCTCTAATGAGGTCAAGGTATAAATAGTTGGGTCTCGAACTAATTTTACTTGGAGAAGACCACTCTCATCATCCCAAGGAGGATATGGTGGAATATAAAAAGATATATGATGGATCAAAATATCATATCAAGTTGTTTCTCAAGGAATCCCTCGCACGATAGAGGAGCAAGATGATGGAAAAAATTTCCTTCAAAAAGAAACGATTTCAGAGGTGTGACACCCTTTAAGGTACAGGTTAACTTTGACATTCCTTTATTTGAAGGAAATATAGATAAAAATGATTTGTAGAAATGGTTAAATTTGGTATAGGGTTATTACTCTATTAAAAATATTTCAGACATCGAAAATATCACTTTGCACTCCTTAAGGCCTTTCCCCATGTCAAAAATTGGTGGGAAATTTACTAGGAGATCCATGATGGAGATGAATATACAAAATTTAGGATAGAAACTACCTAGGTATATATTTTTATGCCCTCTAGGAGGAATTCTACGTCGTTGGAAACTATGATGACCGATACATGAGATGGACAACTCTACATCAAGAGAGAGACCAGACGATGATGGAGTACACCAATACGTACCATATCTTGCACTCAAAGCTGGGTGTTAAGGACTTGGAGTGGCACTTGGTTTTGAAGTATCGTAGTGACCTTCATAGGTACATCCAAACATATATGTATTTCTTGTACATCTCCTCACTAGGAGCTACTTATCGGTAGTTGTCAAAATTGAGTAAAAATTTAAGCAGAGGAATAGGCAAGAGTTTGGGTTTGAAAAGATGTCACAACATAAGAATGGTAAAGGTGGCCCAACCTCACACAACAAACAACAGAGAAAGGATATCCAACCTCGAGACAACCAATCAAATTCATAGGTAAAGAAGGGTAATGAGGAGTTGAAGGACATTGGAAAGTGGTGTGAGTTCCACAAAAGTTCCTAGCACAACAATGATCATTTGAAACAATCATTGTTGTCCAAGTTGAAAGAAAAAAGAATAATACTTTGGATCAGACTCTGATTCAAGGTAGGATAAGGGAAATCTAGTCATTGATGCAGAACCTAGTGCTACCATTGCAACTGAAAAGATCCAACCAAAAGAGTCAAAGGAGACTGAGAAGGGAAAGTGCCTCTTCTATTCACATATGCAGGTGAAAGGAAGTCCACTACATTTTATTGTTGATAGTGGTAGCCAAAATAACATGATCTTGAATGAGATCATTAAGAGATTGAATTTTTTGATAATTCCACACCCCCAACCATACACCATTGGTTGTTTGAGCCGGGGACGAGACCCTTGTTTCAACTGGCAATAGGCCTCTAGTGTAGGGGGAGATAGACAGAAATCATAATATTGTGTTAAGTTTTGTTGAAGAATCTTTTTGTTGAGACTAGAATATCTAGTCCTAATGTACAACTGGTTTTGATCAATAAACATGCCTTTTTATTAGCTTATTAGAGTTTTAAAGGTTCCTTGTGATGCTTTGGTAGGGCCCACTCAAGAGGGCTCAAAGACCCTGTTATAATATCTTATTTTTCTTGCATGTTAGTGTGTTATAATTTAGTCTCTTTATTTCTCGTGAAATATTATATGGTCATGCACAACAATGTCTGGCTTTTATTTAGACTATTAGCAAATTGTAATTTTCAGTTGGTTTTCCTGTAGAAAGGGTTGGAAGCCTATTAGGATTCTCAAGGCTAAGAACCTTACTTACATATCATTTCATTTTAGTCTAGCTTTGTCTATGCTTTGGAAAGTTTTTACAAGATCTTTAGGACTCTTTCAGTCATCCTATGGAAGTTTCCAGTAGGACTATTACAATTGCTATAGAACTATTAAATTTCTTGCAGAAACTTCCTGTAGGATAGTTTTAGCTAAATTTTCTTGAATTTCTTACTCATATTTTCATGAATTTAGCATTTAATAAGATAACACGTAGATTTATGTTGACTCAAGGGTTATGTGTAATTAGGTTCATTCATTCCATGCAATAGTTCATCTTCTTCTATGTAATTTCCTTTCATGCAAAAATAGTTAATTTCCATGATTTGTAATCAGTTTTGGTTTTTCTCATAGCTCAGTCTGTTTCCTTTCACGCCATTAGAATAAATATCCTTACTGAATATAGGTCAACTACTCTTTCATTTGGTGTGCTTCTATTCATACAAGTAGCTTAATTCTTTCATGCAATTTAGATTTCATGCACAAGTTACACCGAGATTTCATGCATTTATCCCCTTGATCAGTTTTAGACCTAGACTGTTATCAGTGCACTCTGCATATACTTTGCACAACACCTCTCAAGTTTGTATGAACCTCAGGTTGACAAGTAAAGTAACAAGCCAAGGATGCAGTAGCATTATTGTTGTTATTCCAAGAACCACCACTTTTTGGCGTCGTTTCCAGGGAGGTGCTAAAGATTGTATATCATTTCGTTTTTATTTTTTCAATGACTTGGAGGAGTAGGAATGGAGGAGTAGGAATGATACATAAGACATAAGGCCAACCTTACTATAGAATTTTTGTAGTGTAAAAATCCCAAGTGCATTCACTTCAAGTGAGTATTGATAATTGCTTGTCACATTCTTTTCATTTTAGGATTATATGAAAAAGGAAAAAATAGGTTCATTTCTTTTATGTTCATGAATGAATCGACCTATAGATAAGAGAGGAAATTTTTTTCCAAAAACCCCCACCCCAAAAACAGGTCCAAGTAATCCAGAAATTGGTCCTAAAACACTTGAAAGTTTCTTGGAAAGAGAAGCAAAAGAATTTGAAAATCTCTCAGATGAAGTTCAATCTCCATCACCTCATACCATGGTTGGTGAAGAACAGATGGTAGAATTATTTGAGTTTCATATACGGGAAACCAATGGAGAAACTAAAATGAAAAATATTAATCCTTATGCCTTACCTCATTTCCATGGTCTTGTTTTAGAATATCATGACGCCTTCTTGTTTGAGTTTCCAGTTATGTGCAAGACATATGATTATACCACACATGAACAAAATCTCAAATGATTTCCTTATACTTTGAAGGATTCAGCTTTAAGATGATTCATGAGACTAGAACGAAACAACATCACAAGATGGGACCAAATGAAGAACACCTTCAGTGAAAAGTATAGAGACTATTGCACAGCAAGGGATACAAGAGATGATATCTTTAGAATGACTCAAGGACATGATGAGTCTTTGGAAGGCTTTGAAGAGATATTTCAACTATGCTATAAAAGAGCTCACAATTGCACTCTAGATGAGGATTCACTCAAACTTGTCTCACTCAGAGGAGTAAGAGAAGATCTCATGGAAACATTAAATCTCCTATCAAATCAAGACACCAACCAGATGGATTATGGTGATATCAGGAAAATCTTCAAGAATCATTCCAGATCCTCAAGGAAGAAAGGTAGAAATGGTAGAGGGATGGTATCTCGATCTTCTTACCCTACAATCCATATAAAAATGAAATAGGAGGATTACTAGAAGATATGAAAATTGATATTTTGCAATCTTTAGCCATGCAAATGGATACCTTGCATATCAAGCAAAAACAAGAGGAAGAAAAAAAGCCAGTATGAATCTTTTTCCTTAGATGCACCAAAAGGCATCCTAGGAATTAATGTCCTCTTGACCTGATAGATGTTTGTGGTATTAGTGAAGAAGCTCATGCAATTGAAAAATGTCCTTCTTTTCCAGTATTAAAAGCTACATTTCAAGGAGAAAAAGAGAATGTGGAGTCAGTATGTTTCATCAAAGGCGACCTAGAGCATCAAGACCCTTCCAAACATGTTTGAACTTTAATCCTTCTCAACATTTTGGTGTATATAATACAAAAATTCCTTCTCAAGATTTGTATAATCATAACCCTTCTCCTTAGATAGTTTCAAATACATGGAAATATTAAGGGCAACCTATTCCTTCTCCATACCAACCATTCCCTATTTTGCACAAAACCAAAATCCTCAGTGGAATCATCCTCCACAAGGATGGAGGCCCCAAAATTTTCAACAACCAATATTGATTCCTCCTCCTCCTCAACCTAATAACACTATCCAAAATAATGTTCCTCCTAAAAAACCATAGTTTCCTGCTCAATCTACCCCCAATCCAAATAACAAGTAGATTCAACATGTGTACAACAATGAAGCCACATATCAGAATTACTCTTTAAACGTACAAGAAATCAACCTTATATCATGAAAAGTATTACAAACACAACCAAAACTCATAAAGGACTCGGAGCCTAAAAAATATGATGTTATCTTACCACAGCCTCAAGTCCCACCTTGTCCTGAAAGGTTAAATGTGAAGAAAGCTTATACATCTAAAGAGAATGAACTTTTAGGAGAATTTAAGGGCTTGTGTGTGAATATACCTATGTTAAAATCCATTAAGGATGTGCCTATTTTCAATAGATTCATCAAAGAAGAATGCATCAACAGACCAGGGAGGAAAAAGAAAAGACACCCCTACAATCAATTTTATAGGACAACTAGCTGACCTCATGCTTGGGACGATAATTATGCCTAAGTATTTGGATCTGGGAAGCCCTTTAGCAAATGTGCACATTTAAAAAACCTTGATCCAAAGCACTCTCATAGATTTAGGGGCTACTACAAATGTTATGATAAGAGATATTGTGTTGAGATTGAACCTTTGGGGATCCTGAAGAGACACCCCCACTCAGCTACAACTTGCAGATAGATCCAAAGTAAAGCCCGAGGAGATGTTGGAAGACATAATGCTCTCGATTGATTCTTGGGAGTATCCCATCAAATTTTTGGTCCTCCAAACCAAATATAAATTCAATGGGTATCCTCTTATCTTGGGAAGGCCTTGGTTGGACACAACAAATGCATACATTAGCTACATGGCTTGAAATATTACTATCACCAATGGAAAATTCCAAAAAAAACTTGTCCTTTATCACCCTTACCAACCATTAATAATAGAGAATATTTCACTACGGGTAGAAGAAGAAGAAGAATACCTAGTCCAGACTATTGTCTATCCTATATAAACAATTATTACAACCTTGGCTAGTAGTAAAATTGATGAAGACACCTTCATTTCAAATTTCCTACAAAACCAATACCCTGCTGATGGGAGAAAAGAAGGCATAATTGATAAAATTAAATATGAATTTTTTGTTGAAAAGAAAATAAAACTATGGGCAGAACCATTCACATATGAAACTGAAAATCCCACTGTCAAGACTGTAGAAATTAGCCCTTCAAAAACACTCAAAATCAGCACAAAATTTATTGATCAACAAGAACATAAATTACTAGATGTTCTGAAAAGAAATATTGCATCCTTTGCATGGGATTACAAGGATATGAAAGGAATCCTCCCTTCCATCTGTACTCATCATATTTACATCAAGGAAGAGTGCAAACTTATTAGGCATCCCCAAAGAAGGATGAACTCTACATTAAAATACATATTCAAACAAGAATTGCAAAAGTTGTTAGATGTTGGTTTCATTTATCCAATTTTATATAGTCAGTGGGTCTCTCCCTTGGTTATTGTTCCTAAAAAGAATGGGAAATGGAGGATATGTTTGGATTATAGAGAATTAAATAAAGCTACAAGAAAATATCATTTCCCCCTACCCTTCATTGACCAAGTCTTAGATGTCTTAGCTAGAAAGGAATATTTCTCATTCCTAAATGGATTCAGTGGATATAACTAGATTCAAATCAATCCTGAAGACCAGGACAAGACAACCTTTACATGTTCTTGAGGCACCTTTACTTTTAAATTCCTCCCATTTGGCCTATGTAATTCCCCAACCACATTCTAAAGATCAATACTTAGCATTTTTTTCAGAACTTATCCATGACAAAGTGGAGATCTATATGGATGACTTCACTCCTTTTGGAAACTCATTTGACGAATCCTTAGACAATCTAGATAAGGTTCTCCATAGGTGTGAAGAAATGAACCTCTCCCTTATCCATGACAAGTGCAATATAATGATGAATGGAAGAATTGTGCTAGGAGACCATCTATCATCCAGAGGGATTGAAGTAGAAAAGAATAAATTAAAGATCATCACACTTCTACCTACCCCTTTGAAACCAAAAGACATTAGAAGTTTTCTTGGACATGCAGGTTGCTACAGGAGATTCATCAAGGACTTCAATAAAATAGCCTCTCCTCTATTTACCATGTTATCCAAATATGTAGATTATTGTTGGACTTTAAATTGTCAACAAGCATTTGAAATAATTCAATAAATACTCTCAAAAGATCCTATTCTATAGGGTCCTAATTGGACTCTTCCTTTCCATATCCATATCGATGCATCAGATAAATCTATAAGAGCTCTCTAGGGACAAAATTAAGATAAGAAGCCTTATGCAATCTACTTGATAAGTGAGAACCTATTTGGTGCATAGCTAAACTATATTGTCATTGAAAAAAAAATGTAGCAGTAGTCAACACTCTCAACAAGTTTAGACATTATGTTAGAGGATATCAAGTTTTTGTACACACTGGTCATGTTACCATCAGATACTTAATGAATAAACCTGACATCAATGGTAGAATAATCAAATGGTTTTTGTTATCACAATAGTTTGATCTAACCATTCTTAATAATCCTAAAAAACATAATGTTGTTGCATATTTCTTATCCAGGTTAACAATCCCTACTAAAGAAGGCACGATAGTTGATCATTTCCAGATGAACGCCTTTTTGCAATATCAACACAAACCCCTTGGTTTGCTGACATAGCCAACTATTTGACAACATGGAGGTTTTCTCAGCATTTTTCCTACTGGGAAAGATGCAAATTTGTCAGGAAGAGTACAACATATACTTGGGTGGCACGATATATGTTCAAACTTGGACCAAACCAAGTTCTAAGAAGATGTATGAGAGAAGATGAAGTACATGATATCCTCCATGCCTCTCATGATGAACCATGTGGAGGAAACTATGCAGCAAAGAGGACAACCTACAAGATCTTGCAAGATGGATACTATTGGCCAACATTACACGAAAATGCTCAACAATATACCTTACATTGTGATGAATGTCAAAGGATGGGGAAGCCTACCAAGAGAAATGAGATTCCCTTACAGCCTTAGGTATCATTAAAACCATTTGACAAGTGGGGTATGGAATTCATGGGCCCAATTGATCCACCTTTAGGGCAAAAGAAGCACATACTAGTATGTATAGATTATTTGACCAAATGGGATAAAGTGAAGTCTATGAAAGATGCTAAAGAGAAAAGGGTAGTTGAATTCATCCAAGAAAGCCTATTCTCAAGATTTGGATATCCTACAGACCAAGGATCTAAATTTTCATCAAGGCTCATTGAACAAATTATGTAGCAACACCACATATGTCACAGAAAATCAACACCATACCATCCACAAGAAAATGGACAAGTTGAAGTCACCAACAGAGAATTTGAAAATATCCTCACCGAGATAGTGAGAAAGAACAAGAAGAGTTGGTCAAAGAAACTAGTAGAAGCAGTATGGGATTACAATATCACATGGAAGACTACCACATGGCTAACACCCTTTGAGTTAGTCTATGGTAAGAAATCCATGCTCCCTATTGAGTTTGGATACCTTATTTTGAGAACAACATCTAAATTAGACATGGATATCCCATTAGCACAACAAGAGAGATTGAATCAATTGAATGGATTAGATGAGTACATGATGCAAGCACTCTTCAACATTGAAGTAGAGTAGCTACAAAGGAAAGATTGGCATGACAAAAAAATCAAGCATTGCAAGTTCAAAGAAGCGGACTAGGCCCTATTGTTTGATTAAAGATTCAAGGACTTTAAGCGAGAATTGATGACCAGGTGGTTAGGGCCCTACATAATTGAAATATGTCATGACAGTTCATATCAAAACCATAGATGAAGAAGGAATCCACTTGTTAGTGAATGGATTTAGGCTCAAATTCTACAACAAACCTCTATTAAGGGAAGAGTTTACAACAATAGTGAAAGCACAAAATTTGGATGTGATTAATAGCATAGATGTTCTCAATCCATCCAAATAGTAAGAAGTGATATGTGAGAGAGAGAGAGAGAAAAGAAATAAATAAATAAAATACCTAGATGAAAACCTCACTGAGGCATCTAGGGTAGGTCTTTGATTGAAAACCTCCATGGAGGCGGTCTCAAAGCTGAGAAATAAAGAAATTTCCTCATCAGAAAAACCTCCCAGAGACTTGATGATGCAGGACACTGGTGAAAAATAGAAATGGCACATTTGTCTTGAGAAAAAAGAAGAAGAAAAGAAAGAAAAAAAAATGAATTGGTAATGTGTTCTTGTTTTTTAGGTATCAAAGAACTCCATCTCAGCATGTTTCATCACAGGTTGGAGGTTGCCATGTTGGATCTGGGTGTGATTTGATTAACACCATAGCATGTCGAGGTTCCTAGTGACAAAACCCAAGTTCCAAAATCTTCCCCAGAGATGTGTGAATATGAAATCATGGAGATCGGGTACCGGAAGTGAACTGTTGGTACCAAAAGTGAAATGTTCAAAAACCTTCATAAGCAAGATTAGTCTAAACCCTTTATAAATCATCAAAAATAAAGGAAATTATGAATATTATCAACATTTTATTCATCAATTTGATAGGCACATAAGTATGGGTAAATGTGGTAATAATCATAGTAAACAAGTGCAAGGATAAGATAAAAGGAGACCAACTAACAGTGTAAAAGATACCAATTTAGCAAACCAACATTTCCCCCATGCCTGAGGATTCGCATTTCCTCAAGCCAAAGAAGTAGGCACTGATCATTTTCTGACTACAAAATCCTCCCAAACTTGTCCAACTTTACTGCCATGTTGATTCAATCATCAACCCACATTACCATTGCAAGATTTTCCTGTCATAAATAAATATTCAATGTTGTTCAAACTTCCAATGAAGACCATAGATTTACTCTACTAAATGTTAAAGGTCCCTGGGTTATGAACATGTGGTGACTTAAGATCACTTCATGGAATAGATGGGTGACATGAAGAAGTACAAGTATGCCTGCAATCTCTCCAAGGAGATCCACAAAGTTTGAATGGATATATAGACCAAACCTTCAAGATTATTATCGTGTGTTGTAGATATTTTAGAGTATTAAATTGTAAGTGTGTGATGGTTGAAATGGATAATCTCCTATAGTTGTAGCAGCCCCAAAGCATTTAAATTCAATCATCGAGCTTCTTCATATCCCTTGCTCTGCCCATAGACGGCTATGACATATCAATTCAACCCTAAAACTCCACAATATCTCAAGTATGAAACATACAGCTACAACCCTTCTCCTTGAGACCCAAAGGAGGGAAAAGCTTGATAAATATCAAAAACACTAGATTGATCCAGCTCTTTAATTGCATTGGCGATATTGTTCCTTATTACACCTAATGCAGGGGAAAACCACTTGATGAGGTTACAATATAAAATATTGAATTATAAAATGTTCTTACCAATCCGTATTGATTCAAATTTCCTCAAATTGTGCTCTTCACCATTCTTTTGAATCATGACTTCATCATTCTACCAAGTTTGATCATTTATAAATTCACTATCACCCAATTATTATTTATTCTATAAAGAAGTAGGGGGGACCCTTACTTTACCTAGGCGCATACCCACGATCCCCATTTGCATACTCATTGCAATCACGGCCTTGGTATTCAATCAATTTCAAAGAAGCTAATTGCAACTTGTTTCCTCTACAGATTGCTACAGGACTACATTTTCTTTCCTTCAATTCCAAATTCTGAACATATTGGAAAAATGTCAACCTCTTCAAATTTGTCTTCAACACAACCTAGAACTCTATTTGATAGTCCACACTATATTAACTCAAGGGATAATTTACACTAGAGTTAAGAGTCCCAAAGACAACATTTACTCAACAGAAAAGAGAATGAAACCCTTCACAATTATTGGCAAAGAGGTTTTGGAAAAAGAATAACGATTATGCAGGAGTTAATTCATATGCTCTACCTACCCTACCTCTACCCATGCTCATTGGAACATATTGGTGTTTTGTCTAAGGAATCTATTGCAGTGGATGAAAAACTTGGGTGCATTGATAACCTTCACACCCATTGTGCAACATTGTAGTGTGGCAGGTTGACACAAAAAATGATATAGCAGCAATCAAGTAATACATTTTTATTGTGCAGCGGGTGTGTTTGTTTTTTTTTGAAACAAGCATGTAGTCTCAAGTATTATAAGAGGAAACCCATACACTTTCATTAATAAGTCTTTCTAACAATGTCACCATAAAAAGTCCCAACGTGGTGAACCCTAATCTAGTCCAATTAAGGTGGAAGTTATTGTTCGAGCATATGTAAACATCTTCTGAACAATGATGGAAACGTTTTCTTTTCAGAAAAATCTCCATTTGGCAAGAAATATTTTATGTGATTTAAATTTGAGTACATAAACATGGAATTTTCATCCCAAGCCCCACTTTTAATATGATCGGTTTCATGGCATGAGGAGTTTGACTATCCTAGAACAATCCTCTGCTACTTATAAAAAATAATTGCACTATCTTTCCTTTCTTTTCCTCCTGCATTGTATCACTTTTGCCAAATCCTTCAGGACAACATAAATTTCATAAGTACCACCATCAGTATCTAAACAAATTAAGGTAGAATTCTATGTTGGAAAAATATCTTGGCCCTTGGTTTGGGCCTCTAGAACTAGACTTCCTAATTAGTATTAGTGGATTTTCCTTTTGAGTTGCAAACTCATAAGTCTGTAGATAATGATCTTTTATATACAACAATGAGCATACCTCTCTCTTCTCCAATTTGAAAACAATCATCCCACTCCTATGCCTAGTTGTTAGGATATTCATCTAATAGATCATGAGGTTGCACAATCATCTTCCCATGTGTTACATATCTAAAAAACAGAGAAACTCATTGATTGTGGTACTCAGATAGCATGTCCTCGACATGCTTTTGAGAGTTCATGGAACAAGTCAGTCTTGCAATAACCATATTTGGAGGGATTCCAACCAAACTAAAAAGATATTTAAGTGTTATTTGCTCTCACTACTAGCCCTCCCAAAATTATGATCAGTTCTATGCATACTTGAATAACAATACAAACAACTACAATTTTTTAGAAATATAAAAGCAAATATATTATGGAGACTTTGACAAATTAACAATGAACCTTCTCTAAAAATCAAAGCTCAACATTGTAGAGCCATAAGTCTTCACCAGCAGGGACAAATCAAAACATTTTCAACTACTGCCAAGAACAGTATTATCCAAAATCAACGCTACAATAAATGCAGTGACCATGTGCATAGAGACAATTGTATTTGGGAAGAAGTTAATCACATGCACACTAATTTGGATGGGACCATTTTAAAAACTTCACAGGGTTGGAACTCTTCCTATAATTGGGTTTATGTCCTTTAACATGTTGAAAAATGATCAAGAGAGAAGTAAATATAGTCCCATTATTATCATATTTTGTGAGCTTTTATTGTATTTCAGATTTGAAAAACCCAAGGCAACAAGCATCGTCCACATGAAAAATAAAATTCCAACAACACTTACTTGTGGAATGGATGCAAAAAATGCTCCCACCTTACCAATAAATGGCATAACAATCAAAATGCATGCCTCAATCTCCAAGAGTGCCAACAGAAGAAACCATAACATGAAATCTAAGAGAGAAGTAATGAAGCCAACAAAGAGATGAACCACAACAATCTCTTTCAACAATTGTGGACAACACCTAATCATGCTGCAACAAAATGTATTGTTGGTGCATTATGTTACATATTTAATTTTCACATTGCTTATACCATGTCAAATATATTGAATTTATATGTTGCAGGGCAGAAACAAGGGATCATTGAAATTGAAAGTAGGATGGGGGTCTGAAATATTGTTGTTGCAAACTTGATACAGTATGCAATAGTATTTGAGCGGAGATGTGAATGAACTATCTTTGACTTTGGGTAAATTAAAATGAGGGCTATGGAACAACTATGTTTTGAAACTGAACGAATATTAAAACGAGGACTAGGGGAGGTCATGGTTTAAGGGTTAATGGTGAGATTATATGGAAGTAGTAGTGGGTAAGGATGGGTAAAATTGCAAGCTTGAAATGTTGTTTTCTATGACAAATTTCCTTCATCTTAAATAAATTAGAAGGATCAGAAAATATTTATCTCGAATTACCTTAGTTTTTTGGAGCCAATATTTACAAATATAAATGTTGGATCTAACCATGTACAGGAGAGTTTGAATCTCAATAGATTTCTAAACTACTTGAAGAATGAGAATGAGAGACATGTTATCATCCAAACCCGTTCAAATGATGAAAAAAACCAAAAATGCACTTGTACCCTCTATACAATTATGGAAACTAGTATGCAGTCATGAAGAACATAAACCATTGAAAAGCTGAAAAACATAATTTTGCTGGAAAAGGATGAAGCTAATGGAACAAGAATCTCACTATTTTCAACAAGTTGCCTTATTAACTCTTGACATTCCTTGCTTAATCGAAAAATTAAAAAGGGTTGTTGCACTGTACTTGTACTTGTACTAACAATTATGTGCAACATTTATTGAAATCTATTCATCTACTTATTATATTACCTTACTTGTGAAAGAAAACCTTTTCTCAAGTGTAGGAGTATTTCCACTGAAGTCATCTGTGTAACATATTTATAAGCATGCTCATATCCAAATATAAAAAGTATACCTCAATGGTTGTCTGTACATGAGAGACCAATTGCCCTTGTGGAGATGATGCCAAGAAGTGTTGAAGGATGGAGGGGTACTATGGTCCAATGTTTTTTTGGAACAAAGATTCGATGTGATATTTGTTTCCTTGGATCTCTCTGGATATAAAATCATGAGGCTCTTCTAGAATTTGGTCATCACACTATGTGATGCACAAAGGATATTATGATATACATGCCAGAAAATCCTTGATCTTTGTATCTAGTGTCTACTTTCCATTTGATGTGGTATGTGACTCTTTGATCTCTTCTATCTACTCACAAGGACTACTAGAAGAAACTTTTAGATCCTCCTATTGTGGAATATGTTCACATATCTCTGATTCTTCCGCTGCTTCCTGAATATCCTTGGTAACAACTTTGGAGTGTGGGAAAGATTGGAGAATATCCTTGCAGGGATATGTCCTCCTTTGCTCAACAAATGCTTGATCATCTATACATTCTCTGGTTGGTTTTCTAATCCCTATTTCGCACATGGATTAGTGTATGGAGTTCTTATAAACCAAAAATGGGAACTTTAAGAAAATAGATGAAATATTGCACATCACACAAAACAAATTCCAAAGAAGAGCATGTATTCGAACCACTCATGCTACTAAGACATTGTTGTCACCAAGTTGTCTGTTGAAATGAGAATATTTCCCTTTCCATGCATCAATCCAAAAGAAGACACATTGAAGCAACACGGCGAGGACTTGGAGAAACTCACTAAAGTGAAAGTGATGGGTTGGAACCCTTTCATAGATTCTGAATTGAGGGTGCATGTGCATCTTACCATTTCTCCTCCTTCAATTATTAAATGTTGGTGCAACCAAATTATGTGCAAAAACAAAAACTGTAAATGCTCCAATCCCTTCTTCAGCACCTCCCCGACAATGGCACCAAAAATGTGGGGATATTTAAAGCATCAACCAAGGGCCTCATAAGCTTTTATATGAAAGAAGATGAAGTGCAGGATCAAAGCCTAAGCTAACAACTAATGCCGACAAACCACACTTAATACAAACTACGGAAAATTAAAACTAAGGAATGTATTACTGGGTTGTGGGGCATCTAATGCTATAAGGGCTATGAATCACAATCTTTCATGCACATAGGTGATGTTCATGTGATTTTGCGGGAGTAGATTATTAGTGTCTTGAACCTTCAATGATTTTCTTGTAGTGACACTAAGCAATGAATGGAAGGAAGGAAAACAGTATGTTGTAAATTCTACAGAGGTGTCTCGGTACATTGGGTTGATGATAGGGATACTCTTATGGTTCCAATCACATTCTTTCACTGAGAACAAATCCAAGTGTTCTTGTAATTTGAGAGAGAGTATTGCCTTGTCCAATCACCTTTAGTGGGGGGACTTTCCCTATAGAGGATGAGTGCATAAAATATACAACACATTCTGCAAGTAAATAAGCAAAAACAATAATGGAAGTGTAGATCTACAATTGAACTAGCTAAATAATAGAAAATGAACATAGCATAGCGCATGTTATAGAATGGGGGCCTTGCCAAACCTAGAACACGCTGTGAGAAAGCTTACAAACTAAGTGAGCGCTTCAAGAACAGGGAAAAAATATAAACAATTGATTATTATTGAATGAAGTTGGAGATTACAAGCATCGAAGCATGGATTCCACTTCCATTTAATAATCCTCTCTACAATTCTCTCAATACTCCCCTCCTATGTTCTATGGTTGCTTATATACATAGAAGAGCAATGGAGTGGATCAAAATTGATTCCCTCAAATCAGAATTGTCAAGACATAATTAGTTTACAAGATATGTGTTTTCTTATGTTTAATGGACCGTGGTTGCAAAAATAACTCAAGATATGATTACAAATTATTTTACATAACATAAAGATGTTGAGAATAGATTGATTCAGTCTCCTTTTCTGGCCAGGATCCATTTGTCTAGAAGATTGGAGAAGATGGGTGCAATTGTAAATCTAGGTAAACCTGGATTATAAATTCCACCATATCTCATAGATCCTTCATTATTTTGGAAAATTGTTCTACTGTCAATTGAATGGGTGTGGTCTACACAAAACCCATGTTCCATAATTTTAATATTCTTCTTTGTTTTCTAAGAAATCGTGTTTAAATATTACCGCTGCTAATTTGGCACATTTTTACTAAGCACATTTGACCCTGGGTTAGAGGCTGCCCTATTGGACTTGGGTGTGAATTGTTGAACACCATAGCATGTCGAGGCTCCTGGTGACAAAACCAAAGTTCTTGAATATTTCATAGAGATGTGTGAATATTCCAATCATGGAGATCGGGTACCGGAAGTGAACTGTTGGTACAGGAAGTGAACTACTCAAAAATATTGATCAACAAGATTAGTCTAAACCCTTTCTAAATCATTAAAAACAAAGGAAATTATGATTGTTAACAACATTTTATTCATCAAGCTTGTTAGGCACATAATTATGGGTAAATGTGCTAATAGGCATAGTAAACAGGTGCAAGGATAAGATCAAAAGAGACCAACTAACGGTGTAAAAGATATCGATTTAGAAAACCAACAAGTTTTCTACAAGAAGGTAGCTGTCGAATTATTCAAAATTTGTTTTCCTCGTATCATTGTTGTTACTGCCTTAAAATTTCCCTACATTGTTGTCAATTGTGTTTGATGAATTCCATATGGTTAATTTGATTGTTGGGTCTGCATAATTAAATTCGTGGGTGATGGTCTGCATAGTCCTGCGGAAACTGTTTAAAGAAAAAAGCCTCTCTCTCCCTGATTTTTCTCTCAACCCATTTTGATATCAATGATGTTGTTAAACAAATGTTTGTCACTAATATTATGAGCATAATATATAATAATAAATATAAATACATTATAATAGTTAATGAATAATTAATGAAGAGACACCTTCCCAATGAAAGGTCATGTCTCTTCATGGAAGGGAACCCCTGCGTAGGTATATAGGGCCTTCATTCTTATTGTATATCATCTCATATTCATATACATTATTATTTAATATATTATCCTTTATGGATTATAACTTGTTGTCCTACCTACATTGGGTATTTACCTGGTGAACCGGCTTGGTTCACCACAATGGTATCAGAGCTTCGTCTCGATCCAAATTTTGGCCACAAAAGAGTTTCTCTAAAATCAGGTCTTTGATCTCATATTGGCCATTGGCCATTTATAAATCAAATATTCTACACATTTCAGTGAAAGTTAAAAAGGGNTTTCTTAAGGGGCAGGTGAAGAAGTATAAGTGCACACCAAGAAGTTTGAAAGAAATATTCTAGATTTGGCATTAGTTAAGTTAATTACCATTTAAAAAGTGAGAAAAAAGTAATTTAAAAGAAAAAGTTTCAAAGAAGAGGAAAAGTGAATATTTTATATTACCTTTGGAGATTTACCATCCCATGATTTTGGAAAACCATTGGCCCATGGTATTCCATACCATATATAATATATGTGCATGTGTATTTTTCTCTAAAGAAGGATTTCACAAAACTTAGGGTCATGTTTGTTGAGCCCTAACCACTGTGAACAAATAGTCAAGAGTATAAAAGGGATTTATAAGGTACTTTTTATAAAGTATAAAAAGGATTATAAAAATTGGAGTGAAAAGATATATAAGAAGGAAGGAGTATAACTAAAAGAGTTTTTTTGGAAAGTGTGAAGGTAATATTAAATTGTTTTTCATTAATTACCAAGGAAAAAAAGAAGAAGAAGAGATTAAGTGAATATAAAATTACTTTTGGTAAAGTATAAAGAAAATATTCAAAGTCTTTAAACTCTATATATATAAAAAGAAGAATTATCAAGGATTATTTTCTTAAAAGAATATAAAAGAATATTAGAGGAAGATATCTATTAAGTCAAGAAGCTTAAGTCTTATTAATTTTAAAGGGATATTATAATAATTATAAGGTCAATTCAAATTAAAAAATGGATTTTAAGGAATGAATATTTTCTGGTAAAAATCATCTAAGTAGATGCATCGGATTATTAACATTTAGAGTAAATATTACAGAAAAATAAGTTAGCATCCACATTTGCCTAGATAAGAAGAAAAATTACATAAGTATGGATTTGGTGAATCAATTTATAATTCCAAAGACAAATTTAATCAAAACAAAAGACTTTTTTTTCGCAATAAATATGGCATCAAAGACATATCGTTGACACTCGAAGATTATAAACTCGTATCTAATTTCGAGGTTACAACTATATATGAAAAAGAGGTTGATATAATCCTCTACTCAACTTGGTTAGAGACACTAGGTAGCTTAATATTAAACCTTGAGAAAAAGTTTTTTATGTTTTCCTACAAGAAGAAAAAAATAACATTACATGACTTCTCAATGAAGTCAGATTCAATATCTACGTCAAAATATCTTTATCAGATCTCCAAAATACTAGTGTTAGACAAACAACAGTCAATACTTGAGATCCAAAAGGAGTGTGACAAAATAGTCATAGACAAAGATGTAGAAATTTGTCTCCTAAAAATCCATAATCAAAGTTTACTCACCCAGATTAAGAAGATAAAGAGTGATAAGAATACGGTAGAGGACAAGTTAGAACAACTTATCAATAAGGAATCATTGGTAGATAAAGAGACAATCACTGAACCTATGGAACTACAGAAGTCTTCAAATGGACAAAAAACATGATGGTGGATAAAGCAATTAATACAGACCCAGTCGACCTTACAGCTCAAAAGGATTCAATTGATGTAAAGAGGTCTTCACATGTTGAAGTAGAAACAAGCCAGTGATATGAAGAAGACTCAATTCCAAGTGTTAATCAAGAAGAAGCTAAAAGTACACGAAGTAAATATCAAGTTTCAAGGATGCCTTATAGACATCCTAATCACAAAAATCGATACTTCAACCAATCAATGTATCCACAGAAACAAATGAAAAATATGTCAAAAATTATTACCTCCATTAAAAATGATGCTCAAGGTAAAAGTTATCAGGGGAGTCAAAATACATCAAATTGTCTACAAGAACCCCATAAAAGCCCCATTGTGTAGAAGATCAATTTAAGGTGGGCAAAGTCCCTTACAATTCAACACGATCACTAATTCAGGAATAAAGAATGACGAGATGATATTACAAGCTAGAGCAAGAGATAAGTCTTCCATAAGTATGCTTTGGGGACAAAGCATTTTTAAGGGGAAGGAAATGTTATGAACATAATATACAATAATAAATATAAATACATTATAATAGTTAATGGATAATTAATGAAGAGGCACCTTCCCAATGAAAGGTCATGTCTCTTCATGGAAGGGCACCATTGTGTGGGTATATAAGGCCCTCATTCTTATTGTATATCATCGCATTTTTATATGCATTATTATTTAATATATTATCCTTTATGGATTATAACCTATTGTCCTACCTACATTGGGTATTTACCTGGTGAACCCGGCTTGGTTCACCACATCTAACCACCTCATCTCTCATATAAACTACCCTGAAGAACAGAGTCAATTTTTTTCTTGTGTATTGTCTTCTATAGGAAGGCATATTCCAAAATTTGCAAAGCTTTTCTCCTCTTGCATCAGTATTTTGTGCATGTAATTTTCATTCATTCATATATATATATATATATATAGAGAGAGAGAGAGAGAGAGAGAATTTATGTTGCCGAACTCTTCAGTTCTAGGACATTATTTGTACATGAATATATAGAACCATCCCCTCCAATCTTCTCTATATATGGAACTACATTTAAATATGAACCATATGCATCCTACATGCTTAATGTACAACATGATATTACAATAATCCTTATACCACAACCAAGGTTCATGCAAAACTATGTATCTTTGACCAACAAAAGGTTCAAACTGAATTACTCCTTGAAACATTTTTGGAGATTGACGAAAATACCAAATATTTAACTCACTATCATTTCCACCATTAATCCATTTATGGAGAATATACTCATAACAAGGACTAGACCTAATCATCCTAGACACACACTCAAAACAGTAACAAACTATACAATCTTTACACACAAGAACCCAATGAAAACCTTCTAGTGCAAGATGTGAAGGTTGGCTAGAAGAGCCAGCTTCTCTATAGACATTTTTATTTGCTTTAGCTACTTTTTTGGATTCTCTGAACTGCATTTTTGGTTAGTATATCTATAATACAATTATCCTTTCTAGGTTTGTATTCTATGTTAAAGTCATAGCCATCTAGTCATAGGATCCAACGCAAAACTCTATTATTACCTTGCTCCAATAATCTATGATTTGAGAGCATTCCTTTCATGTGTTTCAGATATGTTCTGACAATGAAATGTACAAGTTTTAGGAACAATCTAAACCTTTTGATCTCGTTTTTAATTGCTAAAATTTCTTTATGAGAGGAAGGGTAATTAACTTCTACAACTTTGAAACAACCAGAAGTATACATGCACAATTGTTCTCTAGTACTATGTTTCTGCAATAAAACACTTGCGCAAACTTCGTCTGAAGCATCTGTTTCAAGGATAAAAGGATAATTCATGTCAGGAAGATGCAATTTTGGCAAGCTTTGAATTTTTTTCTTGATAATTCGGACTGCCTTTGTCATATTTTCATTCCATGGAATTTCTTTCCTCAATCTTTTCTACAGACATTTCATATCTTTGGCTTGGTTTTCATAAAAGTTCTTGATATAATTCAAGCTACCAAGGAACCTCTGCAGTTGTTTTTTATCAAGGATGAAATCTAGAAATATGGATAAATCTTTAAGTACATGCTCCTACATTTCAATCTTGCCCTGAGACAGGATTAATCCAAGATATTCTATCCTAGTTTTTGTAAATTCCAGCTTAGAATTCTTGAGCAAAATTCCATCTCTGTAGATTCTTTCATAAACCTTTTCAAGGTGTTTCTTGTGTTGATTCATATCTATAGAGAAAACAAGAACATCATCAATATATATAATTACAAAATCTAGATCTTTGAAGATATCTTCCATCCATTTTTGAAATTCAGATGGAGCATTTTTAAGTCCAAATGGCATGACTCGTCATTGATATTGTCCATGTGGAACCACAAAAAAAAATTTGAACCTATCTTTAGGAGTGATTCCAATTTTCCAAAATCCACTTTTAAGATCAAATTTATTGAATACATCGATGCTACCAATCTTAGCAAACAACGCATCTTTGGACGACCGTGGGTATCGAATGGGCAAGAGAGCTTTTTTGAGGCCCCTATAATTTATTACAATTATTGGCTTGCCCCTTTTCTTCTCAGAATGTTTATTTACATAGAATGCAGGACTAGCCCATGGACTGCGGCTAGGTTCTATAAATTTTATATTCAACAATTTTGTAATATATGCTTTGCAATACTCTAGTTCTGAAGGAGACATATGGTTAGCGGATGCTTTCTGAGGTTTGTTCGCATAACCTTTAGTGTATGGCAAATCTACAAAGCACTGCTCTCTCAACCAGAATGCATTTGGAAAATCTAATGTATTTCTATCTTTTGTTTGATATCATGAATTATTTCTAGCCCGTGAAGATTTGTATGCTTGACAATTTTATTCAATCTGGCTAAATTTTCTACAAAGAGCTCAATTTCATTAGAAACAGGCATTTTATCCTGCACTCTATTTTCATATGATTATTTACTTAGAATCATTATACTTTTCCCTTGGACAGTGAATGTAACTTCACTAGTTCCAAATGTCATGGGTAGGTATTTCTTTACAAAGTCATGGCCAAGCAAAATATCAGATCCTGTGTCAAATTTATACAAATTTACGGTTGTTTTGACTCCATTCAAATAAAGAGGGAAATCTAGAACAAATCCTTTGATTGGCATTTTTGTTTTGTTAACAGTTGTAAAGTATGTTTGAATAGGTTTCCAGTAGTATTCAGGATGGCACCAAATCTAGCACAAGAGCATAATTCTCTGGTATCTAGTTGTGCATCTAAGGAATATGGCTTATAACCTGATACCTTGATATCTATTGTGATAATGAGCCTATCATTGAAACCTTTGCAGTCGGGATATAGGGTCATTATTGATTGAACATCAGGAACCAAAGAATGTGCTTCATTTTCTGTCATTTTGGATTGGTTTTGTGGTGATCCAAAAATCCTTAGACACCACATATTTATTTACAATATATATGCATGCAACATCTAACTTGATTCATAATAATTTATTGATCGTATTGAGGTGATTTGCAGAATTTTAATGATGTGCTCTTTATCCAAAAACTCATATACTGGTGATTAATTTGCAGAATAGTGAGATGACACAACAGAAAATAAAAGAACTCAAATTACATATATAGATGACATATATCACTTCATCTTCAAAGTCTCTTTAGATAACATGATTGTTCTCCACCATCTCAAAATACCAAATTACATTACAATATGGGCGCACAAAAAGCCAAATTAATGGACTCTCTTTAATTCCACTCCTCAAAATAATAAAATAAGTTCACCATTGAAATCCTTGCGAAATTCTGAGAAATTTGACTATAAAGTCAACCAAATTTCGAACTGGCTCAAATTCACCCTCTTCATCACACAAAACACTGTGCTAAAAGCTCATTAATGACAATTTGAGCTCAGATTTTTACAAATGACCTCAAATTCATGATCCTTGCGAAAAATCATCCAAAAATGAGTATAAAGTTGCCTATGCTTGGACAATATACCTAATGGCATGCTTTACGAGACAACCATACTTGGCCTCTTCCTAGCACGCAAATCAAAACATCTGTATGACCTCAAAATCCATACCATGCATTGGGATTCATGCCACCTCGGGATCTATGCAGACCTAGGAATGCATGCACATTGAGATCTGTGCCCATAGATAGGCCTAGGTCCAAAAACTTCCATGCGGATATTAAGCAACTTAATTCCAAATATAGTGGAATCTTGTAACAAGCATGATTGTTGGCACAATGGTTAAACAGTTGGTATATTATCCCGAAGGTCCTGGGTTTGATCCTCCACATGTGTTATTTTGTTGGGTTATATTGTTATATATATTATTTATAATATATGGTTTAAACTATATACATTCACATGTTAATTTTTTAGCCCCCCGCAAATCTATGGAGTGAGATCAAATGCAATAACTAGGGGTTGGGGGCCTATCCCTTGGCCCCTTTTTTCCCCCAATCGTGTCGCATTTCAACTTCAAGTGATATTTATAATGTGTAGTGTTAAGAAACATTATGGTGGCGCGATGGTAGGGGAGCTTTGTTAAAGATTTGGGAGGTTATTGATCCGGATTTATGAGCGAAACGAAATGAAACCACGAAATCATAATATGAACATAGAGACACTGTGAACAATAAAAGAGATATAGTAAAAATTGACTTATATTAAATAAGAAATATGTTGGAAACTGTAAAATGTAGACTAAAATAAGCTTGCTAGAATGGTGGCAGCTTATCTCTAAGAAGAGATGTGACTGCTACACTCATTCACAAGAAGATGAGTAGAATGAGGCTTTGAAGGTATTTTTACAATAAACATGAATTTAATAACCCTAGACATCCAAAAACCTAACCTTGTGAGATGAAACACTAAAATTCATGTGTGCCATGTTGGGGTAAGTTAGTACATCAACTTCCTGGGTTGTAACTTTTGCATACGATCTCCATTCAGGGTGCACGATAACTTGTTTGAAAGGTATCGGTGAGGAGATTCATTTTGGGGCTCAATCAAAGCCTTCAATGATCTTTGAGGTGCCCGATCAGTAAAAAACAATGTTTAGGCCCTCAAAATGGCCTCAGAAGTTCGAAACCTGAAAAACTGCTAAAAATAGTAAATTTTCAAAACATTGTTTTTGAGCCAGCTGGACTAGGTGGGTGGCCATATATATCCTCCTAGATCAATCCTCCCCCCTTAGGAAGCAATGGTCTCCATTGCGTTGATCGCCCCCATCAGACGAGGAAATTTATGTTGAATTTGGCCCAAGTGAGCCACTTTCCTTGGTGTAGGAGTTGCCCTTCTTTAACAACCTGATAAAGTTGGATCCTCTATTGGCGAGTGCCCTTGACCTATGTTTCCAAGATCTAATCAATGGATTCATGTTGCATGTATTCAGGGTTGAGCTATGTTGGTGTCGATTGTTTTGTTATCTCTGAGGTGTCCAATAATGGTGGAAAATAGGGTCGAAGGAGGTCCACATTGAACATTGGGTGTAAGCCAAGGAAGGGCGAATGTTGATCTCAAAAGAATTTTCACCCAGAGCCCATGTGATGGTGTACGGTCCATATTGGAGTGGACAAAGATTCTGATGAGGCCTTGTCAAGCATTATTTCTCCAAGAGCAACCAAATTCTATCTCCCACCTGAAACTAGTGTGGCACCCGGTATTGATCATGGCACTCCTTATACTTGGCATTGGACTTCTATAAACTATCTTGAACATGTTGGCGAATGTGTTGGATCCGCTCAATGAACCAGGTGGATTTGTTAGATTCGGTTGGATAATGCAACGAGTTTACCTAGGTGGCCGCAAGGGGTAATGCAACATCCATGGGACCCAATCATTGAAATCTCAACCCCACCTAAAAGGGGTTGTGATCGGTTGAGCTATGTATGGCTCTATTGTAGTTGTGTTGAACATAAAGAAGACTCTCATCCCAGGTGCGGGGGTGCTTGGAATTGTACATGTGTAGGATGTGCACGATCATCTGGTTGACGACTTCGATTTGGCCATCTGTCTGGGGGTGGAAGGCAATGGACTTGGTGAGATCGGTGTCCAGCAATGACCAGAGGCTTGACCAGAATGTGTTGAGGAACCAGCTGTCCCAATCTTAGATAATGGTTTGTGAGATCCCAAAGTGTACCCACACTTGTTCAAAGAAGAGCTTAGTAGTGGCCTCTGATGTGATGCTCTTCTTGCAAGCGGCCATAATCGTCATTTTGGAAAAGTGATCAACAACCACAAAGACTTAGTCATTTCCCTGTTTGGTGAATGGAAGGCTCGACATGCAATCCATTTAGATAAATTCTGAGGGCCTATCAGAAGTATCAAGAGGAGTGTACAGGGCTTGTTTCTTAGTGGTCAGTTTGGAAATACTGCACATAGTGCAGGACCGGATATACTTTTTGACATCATGTCGAATTTTCGGCCAATAGAATTTTTGTTATAGTACTGCCACTTTATTTTCCATGTTGAAGTGTCCTACCACACCACTGTAGTGGGCTTCCCAATTAGCTTCGCTCGCTCACTTTATGGAACACAGAGATGGCCCAGATGGCACAACAGCCCATGATCCTGAAGATGGAAATTAGTGACAGTTGTGTTTGCTCCCAACATCTGGAAGGTGTTGGTGAAGTCAAGATCTGTCTCATAGAGGTGGGGCCATCTAGAGGTCTCATGGTCGCAAGAGTATATCATTGTGGTGAGTGTCACGATTAGAGGTTGGCTGAGGAAATCAGCGACTCGGTTGGTACTTCTTGTTTTATACTTGATGTTGAGGTGGATCTGCTGCAAATATGTGGACCACTTATGATGGCGGTCATTCTGCAATTTTCCTTGTGTTTGCATGAAATACAACACCTTATGATCAGTGTAGATGATTGTCTCCTTCCCAAGAATGCAATGCCTCCATTGGCGGAAGGCTTTCACAATGGAGTACATTTCTTTGTCGTAATTAGGATACTTATGAATGACATCTCATAGTATCTCTTTATGATAGGCCATGAAGTGGTCGTGCTGAGTGAGGACTGCACCCACCGTAAAGTTTGAAGAATTTTTCTTGATCTCAAAGGGTTGTTGCAAGTCAAGTAATGAAATCACTGGGGCTGATCACAAGCATCACTTTAGATCATCGAACGCTTTATGTTGGGACAGGCCCCACACAAATTTTTCCTTACCACCACCCCTAGTTATTTGGTTAAGGGCCCATGCAATATGGGAGAATCCCAACATGAACTTGTGATAGAAATTTTCAAGGCCTAATAAGCTCTGAATCTTAGTGAGCGTGCTTGGGGCTGGCCAGTCATTGATGACTTGGATCTTGGTTGGATCAACATGCACACCATGCACATCAACAATGTGGCCTAAGTACTGGACCCTATCCATGCCGAAGGATCATTTTTCCAAGTTACAAGTGTTCTGCCCAAGTCTTGTTGTAGATGAGGATGTCATCCAGATACACCACCACAAAGGAATTAGTGAAAGGTCGCAATATATCGTTCATGTTGGAAGATTGGTTGTTGTCATTGATGTCAACCCTAGTCATGGGTTTTGGACCGCAAGATTGATAAAAGTATTTGGACATGAAGGACAATGCACATGCATATACAACACCCATAAATGGATAGTATACATCATGTTGTTTCCGGTGGTATGTGGCAAGTCACGTGGATCCTCATGGTTGAGGAGAAATGAATTTTG